>OLKM01003146.1:15000-42868 GCA_900291075.1 Melanogrammus aeglefinus | reverse complement strand
CAATTAATCTTAATAGCAAAGGAAGAGGCACCTCATAATATTTGACTGCTTACCAATGTTGCTGTATGGCGATACCGAAAATAAGGGAAAAAAAATAGCTATTTGATTATTCCTCTGGCCAAATCTCCCTGTTTTCCTTCACCATTTATGGAACATTTGATCAAGTGAAATAGGCTATACTTAAAGTAAATGTATAAAATATATATCACTCAACTCTTGCATGCGCCTTTGTGCACCTTCGGCTCTTTCTGATTACAAATGAATAGTGGCAAATCGATATCTTTAAAAGATTTGAGAAAGACACGTGAATATACAGGCGAGTTAGATATCATGCAATGAACGAAGAACGTCGAGGTTATTTAGAGCAGGGGGTAATGAGTAAGGGGTGGTCTACGGAACGAGGGGATTATTTATTTTTCCTGTCGCGGTCCTGACTGTGGTCCTCCATTTGACTCGGAAATAAAGGTGGTAGACTACGGAGCTCTGCCTTTAGCACCATTTGTAGACATGCTTCTTTTTTCTGTACTCGCTCTACTGGAATGGCCTTAGCACTCTCCACAATCTAATACACTACTATACCCATGGCATGATCAGCACTTCTCCCGGCCGCTCCACTGACCTCACGCTTCACCGCTCTCTGCTAATGGATGCATTTATTATGCGATGGTGCCAGGCAAGGCCATCCTGCATAGATTGCCCAGAGTCAAGAAGTGGCCGGGCCTAACCCAATCAATATAACAAGTGTTTTGTGAGTCCGTGAAGTCATTTATTTATCGGTTCGTCCAACACACAATCGTCTAGCGCCACATGGCTGCTTATGGCATGGAATGTCTTCAGGCACGGCACAGTTTCTACAGCCGCTTTGTGAAAGCCTGACATAGCTTCGAGCTGCGACGTGCAGCCAACCGGTATTGTCTCTCATCTTTACGCCTGAGCTGTTGATAATTGACCATAAGTGCAGACATTTGTGCAGGACCAGGGACCGTGTCGCTTCACCTACAGCACGAAGCCTGGACACGTTGAGGTTCCATGCGCACACTCAATCGATGCCAACCCTCTTGGTGTCACCCATTTACGCAGCGACAGCTCACTCGAGAACACACATGTGTTCACCACTCGCTGAAGCTTTCCTGCTCAACCCATTGTTCTTGAACAGTACAGGGAAAGAGATTTTATTGCTGGCAATTTTGGTGTAATAGATTTTCTCTAACTCCTCTTCTGGTCCTGATTCTAACGACAACTGAGGTCTCCCCTGACGCGCACGACCGTTTCTCAGAACCACTCGCCTCGAACTGCCTCACAATACACAACCCTGGAACAACCACTCGCAGGCGACATTGAGCACAAATACAATTTGTGCTCAATGTTGTTTCTCTGCAATGCCAAACAAGTATAAGAAATACGTGCACAAATTAAAAAGTAATATAGAAAAAATACTGTACATTGGATCATGAGCATTGTGCAAAGTACAGTAAGTATTTACAATATCTCCAGTCTGAGAGGAAGTCTATTCACAGAGGAAGATCCGAAAAATTGGTCAACCGAAGTTAACCGAGACAAATTAGATCCATTGGATGTAAACAGAGCAAATAAAACATAAAAGTCAAACACAATCAATGCAAGAGATTTTATAAACCCTTTTCAAAAAAAAAGAGTGCGAAATAAAAATAGTGGTTCTTTGAAATGAACGTCACAGATTTCTACAGGAGCAGTATAATATTTCTTTGCCATGGCTCTGTCCTGTACTCATAACACTATTAAATGGATATTTAGTCATGCATATGTTTACATCCGCTTCTTGCTCAAGAGAGCTGGAATCAAGACCACACATTCTTTGAGGTGTCTTCTTTCCATCCATAAATACAATTCACAATCATACCATCGAAAGTACTAACATTCCACAACACATGAATAGTTGACTGCTAATGGTGGTGGTTTTTCACCGGCGGATACCATGTTCCATGAGGGTAGCCATGATTTGAGGGAGAGGCTGATACACAGTACCGATCGATCCAATAACTCTGACTGAAACAGTACATTCCACTTGGACGGCGAGGTTTTGGGAATTTTAGTATTGATGTAATAGCAACCTCCTTTGGAGAACAATTATAGTCAACACAATATGAAGTAAGGATCTTTTTGTTGTTTTATTGTGTTATCTAACACTAGAATCATTATATGGGTAGCTTAATGAGTCTTGTAAATAATGTATATTAAGCTACTCTTGAGTTTGAGTTAGCAGCTATTTAGGGAATTATTAACAAAATCAAGTGACGTTGAGGGATCTTAGTATCCAAGATTTGTTTCTTTAAAATTTTGTCTATAAAACTATGAGGATACCTATCGTGTTACTTCCTCCTCCATGTCCTACACTTCCATATATTCAGGTTTATGCGCGATAACATCAACTGTTTATTCAGGAGATATGATGAATTTGCATTGCTGCAAGATTAATTATTACAACTATAAATCTGAGATTATTAAAGTGTTACTTTAAATGTTCAAAATAATTTCCCAGTGTTTCATTGGCTGAAGTTCAGTTCAGTCCTCCGTTACCAGATAAACAACAAGCATTGATAGTTAGCCAACCGAACTTATGAACTAGAGCCATAGTTTAGCCAAACCGCTAATCCCGAACTAGATGGATAGTTAGCCAAACCCGGCTAATAGCCGACACTAAGTTCTGATAGTATAGCCAAAACCGCTAATGGAACTAAGTTGAATAGTAGAGCCAAACACCGCTAATGGAACCTAGATCAATAAATAGCCACAAACACGCTAATGAAACACGATGGATAGTTAGCCACAAACACTATGAATAAAACGATAGCTAGCCAAACCTCTAATGAACTAGATCGATAGCTTAGCACAAACCATAGTCTGAATGACACTTTGCTGCTGCCATTCATACTTGCTTCCACATCCTTGTCCTTCTCAGACTGACTCAGTGCCTCCTCTTCATCATGTCTTGGAGCATAGAGGGTGTGATCCAAGATCACTTCATTCTGGAGGAACTTCACATGCTTGCCTTGGGAGGGGCGCCAACCAGCATACATCAATCTCTATTTTATATTTCGAATAGAAAAGCGACCTCTTGTTGTTTTTTGTATTAGTGTAAGTTGCAAATCAAACACAGTTTTTTTATTCTCATCTATCCCTCATTATTACCTTATTTTTGATAGTCAGATGCTTATTATGTGGTTTTTGCTTTTTCTCGCTACACAGACCAACCTTTGCCGTTGTTGTTTAGCATTTCATTGTACAGAGAACGATCTAGGGTGTTTTAACTGCACTTTTGACCAGAAAACTTGACTGGATGTTTAAACATTGAACATAGGGACAAGGTGAGGAGGGCACCAGCTTCTCAACCAGTCCTTTAAGGAACGCGGTTGACACCAGAGGGCTCCGGGTACGACTCCAGATTACTCTGCTGCCCTCGCTTCAAACAGACCCTGAGGGAACAGAGGTGTGATTCAGGACGACTCGATTGTTGATGGGCGTGCTTGACTGATCAGGCGATTCGCACGGCCGAAGTTCAACAATTAGTTAGGTGTGTAATGGGAGCAGGGAAAAGAGAAAACTTTTGCGTGCAGTTGTATCTACAGCATAAAGCAGGGATCTAGACTGGTTAAAAAAAGAATCATCTTGTCTGGCATCAGCCTTCAGGGGGAGTGCACTACAAGCAGGGCTGCGCCACTAGGGGGCGGAAACTGAGATGAGAATCAGTCGGTCTTTCATTCCTAGCACGTCATGTAGGTGGTGCTTAGTTTGTGAAACACGGGGACAGTGGGTGAAGGGAGCAGGAAATAAACTCAAAAATGTTTACAGATAAAGGAGGGCCTCGTGGGGTTTAAATACTAATGATTTGAATTCAGTAATAAAGTGCGGAGAAATAGATAAAGAGAGTTGGTGAAAAAAGCAACCAGATGCCAGGTGTCCATCATGTCCCTTCAACTAATAACCTCCAGAACATCGAACCTGACCTCTCTGCGATTGGTGGACCCTTTGGCCCCGCCTAACCTTTCCCCGCCGCGCCCCACTCTTGCGCAGCTCACTTGTCCTGGATGAAGCCGGTGAACATCTTGGTCCGCATGAAGAGCTTGCAGGAAACTGCCGCACGCCGCGGACCGGGGTGCGACTTGTGCGAAGGCGTCGCGCGCTGGCCAGCTCGCCGGGTGCCGTGCCGACGCCTCGACACCATGGTGTAAGCGGGTAAGTGGCCCACCAGCTCCACGAAGAGACGCACGAAGGCTCCGACAACTACCAGAGCGCTTCAGAGCTGCTCGCTGCGGTCCTGGGGACGGGCGGCAGGGACACCGGGTTAGACGGCGACGTGGTGGGTCGGCCAAGTTTCACACTTCACCGGAGCTAGCTCAAAGGTAGTCCAGCTCACACAGTTTTAAAATGACTAGTTCATGGTCATGGTTTCACAAATTTAGAATTTTGAACTAAGTTACAGTCCGCAGGAAATTAACTGTTCACATTCATTTCATTTTTTTTTTATATCTATTCTACATTTAGCGCCGTATCTATTATTATTCAGTAGAAACCTCCTCCTACCATACCATCAACTCCCAGGCCCCCCCCCCCCCCGCCCGGACTACTCAACGGCACAAACTAAAATAATTTACTTAATACTACTGTAGAATCAAGCATTACAAAGCGACAAGAAAACAAACAATGTGAGTATATGTTTTACCCCTTAAACAATTTTTTATGTCGCAAAATATTTCGACACAAAGACAGGTCGGATGCTTCATTCGATGTCCTTTTTAAATTCGTTGCCGCGATGTGGCTGTACGTTCAAGACTTTTTAACGTTCAGATCTGTACCCCGTTTGTTCATAAAACTCATATGCACTATTGCCTTCAGTGTAGCTATGTTAGTTTTTTGAAGCCATGGCTTGGCATGCCACTGTGCAGTTTACGCCACGGGGAGCCGGTAAACAGTGGTGCGAGCGTCGAGTATGTTCAGTTCATCCATCACCAAATATATGAGCCACGTTCAATGGAATGCCGCTCTTTTTGGCGCGTTCATGTTGCACCACTCTGGCCAACACAAGGTCTCTAACTGAGAGACTCGCGCGGTTCAGGTGGAGGAGTTTAAGGTTTAAAATCGGTGGAGGTAAGTGGAAGGACCCAGGACTGTGAAGCCTCTTGCGTCGGTCCCTCAGCAGGGTCAAGACCCACGGTGAAGTCCGTTCTCCATCTTTACATCTGATTAAAACTATATCTCAGGACAATGACCATGTAGGCTGTTGATCTTTAGCGTATCACAGCCAGCCAAAAGAATGTCAACCTTGTGGCAACTGGCCTCTCAATGGGTTCAGGACGATAGTGAAACTCGGTATGCGCTAACAACACGCTATGCACACCATGCATAGCATTACATTTATACCAAGAATAGATGCAGAATTTGAGTCTCTGAATGGACTCTCATTGTCACTTGGGACCCAGGACCGGAGACTGACCTCCCAGGGCTGGCTGCTCCTCACTGCTACCGCCTCCTGCCCAGGAATCAGCTCTCTCATCCTCCAGCTCCTGCTGCAGCGCCGACTGCAGCTTACTTGGGCGGAATGCTAGTCCTCGTGCCCGGCAGCTGGTTGCATCATTGGGAGATGGAGTCAAATGGATATTACTTGACAAGCGAAGCGAAGCTGCAGATGTGAAGACCACTCTGTGTTTGTTTGTGCTTTTGGTTAATACATGGCAACATTCCCACTATGTACTTCTCCATTCTAATTCACTATTCTGTCTGTTCTAGCGTGTTGCGGTTGACTGGAACTGTATGCCTGGACTCTCCTCATGGTTAACCGGCTAGTACCACATCACCAATTTAATATGATGTGAATGTATTTACCTGTATGTCAGTATTGGCACTCCTGACCATCCCTGGAAGAAGGGATTCCCAACTATGGTTTTCTTCTCAAGATTTCTTCCTTGCTAATTTCAAGGGAGTTTTTTTCTTGCCCTTGTGGGGGCTTGGGTAAAGGGGGGTGTCATATTTGGCCTGTTAAGCCCTTTGAGACTGTTATAGTGATACAAATACAATTTAATTGAATTGAAATTGAATTGACAAATTGTAACCGCTGTATTAGAGTTGGAGGGAGGGTGTGCACTGTGTCAGGTGACGTTTACTACATTGGTTGGAGTTCAACTATAGAGTTCTACTATACATTATACTATTATTGTGTAAACTCGACCCTCCACCATTATTGTTTGCAAACATTTTCCCAAAGCAAATGATCGAGTATGGAACGTGGAATTTGTCCCTTGTCACATTGAAGTGCATTGTGGGTAAAAAAAAACAAGACAGGTTCAGGCAAGAGCTTTACCGGCCTCCTATTGATTCTAGCTGACGGACCTGTCCTTCCCCTTTTATAAGGATACAAACACACACAACACATACACACCTGAACGACAAACTTGTCCGCACACAGATCCACAATGAGCACCTGAAGATGAAAGAAGAGATATCATTTCAAAATCATACCAAACAAATTATAACTATTTACATTGTTAGGTAAATAGTTTGACTTTAAAGTTTGCAAAAAAATGAGGACATTGTTGCTGTACCAAATTATTCTACGTCTTTGAGAAATTACTTTGTACTTTTTGTCTTGCATGCATTTACCTGTTGAAAAAAATATCAATAACATAACATCTCAAACTTTAAACAAATGTCTTGTTCTTGTTGAGTCGTTTCCCTTGTTAAGCACTTTGTGTTACCGTTACGAACGACAAACGCACAATAAACAAAGTTGCATTTGATAAAACATTGCATCATTCTAGGAGCAACAAACCTCCTCGATGGGCAGCTCCAGCAGCTGAGGCAGGCAGGGAGCCAGTGCCCCCATGAGGAAGGGGGTGGGAGAGCAGCTGATGTCCAACATGCTGGCCGGAAGCACTGGGACGAAGGTGTGCTGCCAGATGAAGGGGGTAGAGCCAGCGCCAGCACTGCATGGCTACACCGCGACAACACACTATGGGGACAGAGGATATGCTAGTTAGCTACACTGTGACAACACACTAAGAGGACAGAAGATATGCTAGTAAGCTACACCGCAACACACTAAGGGGACAGAGGATATGCTAGTTTTAGCTACACCGTGACAACACCCTGGGATGACAGAAGATAAGCTAGTTAGCTTAACTGACAACCACAGATGGATACACCAGTAAGCTACGACAGGTATCTGCTACTCTAACCTATGGACTGAGCTTCTCCAGCTAGCAGTTCTGCTATGGAATACAGCTAGCTAGCGAGGCTTGGCTGAGGGTCGGTTACAATCATAGGCATTGTCAGCTGCTAGCATCCTATCGTCCAATAAGCTTGTGTGGAGCGCGGTGAGTGATCAATAGCGGTGGCGCGTACCCCAGCTTGTCAGCAATGAAGATGACCCTGCGCTCCAGCAGCAGGGAGCTGAACACCTGCAGCAGCCGCTCCACACTCAGGCACTGCAGAAGGGTCCGGAAGTCCACGTGTTCCAGCCGGGAGTCCACCGGCCGACACAGGGTCAGCACCTGGGGAGCCAATAGGAGCAGCCCTTTCATCGTAGAACACTGTTCTTTGTCCCTATTTGTAATCCATGATTTTGAGGCGCTTTCAGACGCGTTCTGCGGTTGATAAGATGTCACTTTGTTGATTCCAGAGGGGAAGTGGAAATCAAACCACCAGTTGCAATGCCTTGCAACTGGATTAAAAAAAAGACCACTACCTTGTGGATGCAACTGTTATCCAATCAGAATTAAAAGGGAAAATATAACTATAATACAGTAGTGACACTAGAGTGAGACCATGGTACTAAACAGTAGTGACACTAGTGTGAGACCATGGTACTAAACAGTAGGGCTTTGACTTCGAACTTCGTAATTCGAATATAATTCGAATATCAAAAAAAAATATATATATTATTCGAACGAATATTAGGCAGCCCTTAATATTCGAACCTGTTATGGGCATTATTTTTTGTAAATGTCTTTGTTGAACGTTGTTTTCAATTCAGATTCCGCGGGCTTTTTCAGGGCTTGGTGATGTTGTGTTGTGAGCTCATTAGCAAGGCTATCATTGGTCATCTGGGCTCCTGTAGGTGACAACGTGACATAGGCGTCCTGGTTTTGCGCCAATTTTGTATAACAATGGCCGCGTCCAACATCGACATCAGCACCCGCAGAGTTTAGAGCGATACAATTTGGCAATGGGCCGTTCGTTGTGGCTGGTAGGATGGGTTTTTGTTTTTTTGCCTACCTTTAGTTTGTTCCTTTCAGTTTAGCCTGACTGGCTTATTTGACTTGATTGCTTATTTATCTTTATTTTTGATGCACAGTATACACAGTTCGTGGTCTGACCTTAAATTAAATAATATGTTCTGAAAACATCGTAGCCTGCCGTGCCTATTGACGTTGACTTATACACTGCCTCTCTGGTGGACAAAACATATACAACTCAAGTTTGATACCATATATGTCTTACTGAAGGTATTACATTTTTTTTTTAAATAGATATTCGAATATATTCGAATATTAATATTAATAAACAAACGAACTTCGAATTTGATTTTTGGGCCAAAGTCAATGCCCTACTAAACAGTAGTGACACTAGTGTGAGACCATGGTACTAAACAGTAGTGACACTAGAGTGAGGCCATGGTATTAAACAGTAGTCACACTAGTGTGTGCAAATCAGATTATTTCTGGCGCTTTATATCTGAATGTAGTTCTACAACGGCTTCAAAAGAACTACAACTCCCAGTAAGGCTCACCTCGTTGCCGGAGCCGGGCAGGAAGCTCTTGACGGTGATTGTGCGCCCGGGGGCGGGGAACGGGGCCTCCATCACGCTGCGCATGAAGGGGTGAACGAGTGCTGGACAGATCTCTCTCCGTCTCTCCACCTCCACCAGGATCTACACCCACACACACACACACACACACACAGACGGACGCGTTTGATTACACACCTTGATGAAAGAGTAGCACGGCCCTTAGACGGGATTTGTAAAGGCTGGGCAAGGTGCACCTATTGTGTGTGTGTGTGTGTGTGTGTGTGTGTGTGTGTGTGTGTGTGTGTGTGTGTGTGTGTGTGTGTGTGTGTGTGTGTGTGTGTGTGTGTGTGTGTGTGTGTGTGTGTGTGTGGACAGAACCTGTTCGCCTGCACCCCTCCCAGAAGGAGAGGGATTATATCCTCCCGTCCCTCTTCTCTCTGAACCTGTCAGACACAAAAGCTCTGAGGGCGTGGCCTCTCCCACCTGTTCTACTGGGGATTACAGCTGGACCTCAGCCAATAGCAGCTCAGCTTCACCCTGAACACTCCCCTGACGACACCATCATCAGGGGAGAGCACTGTCTGGTTTAGGGGTCGTGTGATTGGTCAATGAGCTAGGTGCCGTGTGATTGGTCAATCACCCGGGTGCTGTGTGAATGGTCAATCACCCGGCTGCTGTGTGATTGGTCAATCACCCAGGTGCTGTGCCATTGGTCAATCACCCAGGTGCTGTGTGATTGGTCAATCACCCAGGTGCTGTGTGATTGGTCAATCAGCCAGGTGTCGTGTGATTGGTCAACCAGCCAGGTGCCGTGTGATTGGTCAACCAGCCAGGTGCCGTGTGATTGGTCAACCAGCCAGGTGCCGTGTGATTGGTCAATCAGCAGGTGCTATGTGATTGGTCAATAAGATGAGTGCAGTGTGATTGGTCGACCAGCCAGGTGCCGTCTGATTGGTCAGGCGTCACGGTGGTGGGCGGGGTTCTCACCTTAGCGAACAGGTTGAAGCAGCCCAGCTGGCTGACCATGCAGTGGACCTCCGGCAGGCGTTTCCCCTTCCCACTGGGCTGAAAGGCACACAGGTCTGGTGGTGAGGGGCTGGCCCAGAGGCTACGGGTTCGAACCCCGATGAGCGCAGTGTACCTGTAGGGCTCTTTGACCCCTACCTGCTCATTGATGACGTGCATCTTAAACCCTAGCCACCCTTGTATGACGGCATCTGTAAAATGCTCGGGAGCAGGTTACCTTAGCACCGTTAGCATTGGGCTAGGCTCATGGTGGAAGACCATGTTAGCATTGGGCTAGGCTCATGGTGGAAGACCATGTTAGCATTGGGCTAGGCTCATGGTGGAAGACCATGTTAGCATTGGGCTAGGCTCATGGTGGAAGACCATGTTAGCATTGGGCTAGGCTCACAGTGGAAGACCATGTTAGCATTGGGCTAGGCTCATGGTGGGAGACCATGTTAGCATTTGGCTAGGCTCATGGTGGGAGACCATGTTAGCATTGGGCTAGGCTCACGGAAGAAGACCATGGAGTACAGGGCCGTACACACTGAGCTGGCCGCGGTTTCCTTGTAAAACCGGAAATTTCTACAGAAAGACAAATGGCGCGTTTCCACTGCAGGGTGCGGGCGGTTCGGTTTGCAAAGGTGCGGTACGGATTGCGTTTCCACCGCCAGAAGTGGGCGTGACCTGGACTGAGCCGTACTCGTTTGGCCCTCGTCTTCAGTGCTCCTCCGTTGGGGTACTGAGACGTGCCTGAAAGGGTGCCGGAAAGTTCGAGCTACACACCCCCTCCGTTGATTGGTCGACAGAATCGTCACTTCCGGGCAACGTGGGGATAAAAACAAACAAAGAGTAGCCTCGAGGTATTATTCTTTACAATGAACATGTCGCGTAAAGCGCTTGCTTGGGCGAACATGGAGGTGGAGACGTTCCTCTGCATTCTTGGGGAGGAAGACGCGCAGATGGAGCAGTGAGGAACGAGACAACTTGCATTCAACTTTTCAATTGTTTTTATTGAGCAGGCTGCACTGTGTCGCGCTGCTATGATGTCACGATGTTTACGTAGCTGCCGCGGCGATCGACATCCGGCCTACCGTAAAGGGTACTGTCGGCGGTGGAAACGCGACCTCGGAACTGAGCAGGGCTATACCCGCCCCCTGTCAACGGTACTGTCGGCGGTGGAAACGCGACCTCGGAACTGAGCAGGGCTATACCGCCCCCTCCCTACCGGATTGAGGCGAACCGCACCGTACCGCACCCTGACGTGGAAACGCGGCAAAAGTGAAGCAGCCTCTTCCACAAAGAGGCCAACAAGTGAGAGGACTCTGCAGCCATCATGATGTCTTCATCTACATTTAGCAGGAGTTGGATCAGAGACACAAGTGAGGCCAAGACCAGTCCTAGGGTACAGTCACTACTGTATAGACTGTACAGACTAAATAATCCTTATTAGGTTGGATAGCAATAATCGTTTTTGCATCACCAACCCCACTACCTCTCACACACACACACACACACACACACACACACACACACACACACACACACACACACACACACACACACACACACACACACACACACACACACACACACACACACACACACACACACACTCACACACTCTAGAAATACTCACTCACACACAAACCACACGAACAACACACTCTTACACACACACAGCCCACAAACATAAACAACACTGTCTATCGCATAACACACAAAACCGTCTCACACATGCACACAGGATGAGTCACACACTAACTTGGGACTCACCAGGATCTTGCGACAGTAGCAGAACCAGCGACTGCCGTCCTCACCCGTCAGAACAAAGGAGAAGGTCTCACTAGGGGGGGGAGGGGAGAGAGAAAGAGAGAGAGAGAGAGAGAGAGAGAGAGAGAGAGAGAGAGAGAGAGAGAGAGAGAGAGAGAGAGAGAGAGAGAGAGAGAGAGAGAGAGAGAGAGAGAGACAGACAGACAGACAGACAGACAGACAGACAGACAGACAGACAGACAGACAGACAGACAGACAGACAGACAGACAGACAGACAGAGGGAGAGAGAGAGAGAGAGAATTAATCAAATGTTACGATTTCATGTCACTGTTGGCTTCTTTCGCTGACTACGGCACCAAACTTGCTTTGGGTTACTCTGAACAGACTTTTATCATTCCAACAACTCTGACGTAGAAGGGCTGGGGCCAGTGGCCGAGCCTCAGGTACCCGGTCAGAGCCTCAGGTACCTGGTCATGTCCGAAGACGGCTTCCAGTCCAGCGCGTCGGGGAAGCAGAAGCGAGGGATGGCCTTTAGTCGGTCCTCAGCCTCCTTGGAGTGACGAGACGGCTTCTCGAACTGGAACACATCACAGAGTGTTAGGGGGCAGTATGTAACACTTTACTCGGGGCTGAATGTAACACTTTACTCGGAGTAGTATGTAACACTTTACTAGGGGCTGAATGTAACACTTTACTAGGAGTAGTATGTAACACTTTACTAGGGGCTGAATGTAACACTTCACTAGGGGGCAGTATGTAACACTTCACTAGGGGGCAGTATGTAACACTTCACTAGGGGGCAGTATGTAACACTTCACTAGGGGGCAGTATGTAACACTTCACTAGGGGGCTGAATGTAACACTTTACTAATGGCATGTGTCTGTGCTTCATTTAATGCCAGACCGGAAACGAGGGCGTCTCAGCAGAACAGGACACTACGGTAAAGAAGTCAACCGATTAAACCCATTTTTAAAAGCAGAATCTCAACTTGACTTTTGACAAAAAAAAAACCTCGGCACAAGATGTCAGCTGCGCTTGCGTCGACAACCACCTGCCCGTTTCATTTCTACACACTAGACTCCAACAAGAGGCCTTTTTTTAAAAAGGCACACGTCCCGGAGCCTCAAGACGAGACGACCAAACGACTCAGCACTCAATCAACATGTCGTGTTCCTGACTCATCTCGTAACCACTTGTTCCTCGGTGTGCCCCTTCATACTCCCACTGCAGAGGGTGAGACGTTCCCTGGGAACACACAAAGCAGACACTCCCCAGTGGAGGGGAGTGGCTTGTCTACCTCCCATGCCTGTGCGTGTGTGTATGTGTGTGTGTGCGTGTTTGTGTGTCCGAGGGCGCGCGTGCGGTACCATCTTGGGGAACTGCTGAGTGATTTCGGGGGAGTAGGTGTTTCCGGAGGAGCCCTTTCTGAGCGACACCACCACGAAGATCTGGAAGAGCTGCTGCTGCTGGTGCTGGATCAGGTCCCGCTCCAGGGTTCGGTACCCGGGCCGGCGCCGCAGCGTGGACTGGACGTACACCGTCCTCCTGGAGTCTGGAGCCACAAGCCCACACCCGGGTCAGGGAACTGGGGTACAGCGCATTGATGACCTTTGACCTGGTGTCAATTAGAGCGGTTCTACAGCGGTACCTTTAGAGTCCTCAGGGTCACTCTCGGTTCCACTGGTCTCCTCTGGGGGGAGGGAGAGAGAGCAAGAGCGCGAGAGAGAGAGAGCAAGAGCGCGCGAGAGAGAGAGCAGAGGCGCGAGAAGAGAGAGAGAAGAGCAGCGCGAGAGAGAGAGCGAGAGAGAGAGAGAGAGAGAGAGAGAGAGTGACAGAGAGCCAGACACGAGAGAGAGAGAGATCCATTGTTGACCAGCCGTGAGAGAGAGAGAGAGAGAGAGAGAGAGAGAGAGAGAGAGAGAGAGAGAGAGCGCGAGAGAGAGAGAGAGAGAGAGAGAAGTTACAAGCCAACACAGTTGGTCCATTGTTGACCAGCCTGAGGATGGTGGTTGATTGGCAGCTGGCCAAGAGCATGTCCACCATGAGCCTCAAATTAGTGTGTGGCGCGTGTGTGCGTGTGGCTTTGTATGTGTGTCTGTGTGTGTGTGCCTGTGTGTGGGTCTGTGTGTGTGTTACCTCGCACAGCGTTTCCCTGGTTCTTCACCCTCTTCCTCCCTCGCTTGGCGTCGAAGATGGTCTCGATCTTGCTGATGTACTGCGTCACAGAGAATCCCACAGAGAACGGATCAATCACCACACACTAACACACACAGTGAGACAGTCACACACACACACACACTGAGACAGTCACACACAGACACACAAAAACACACTGAGACACAGTCACACACACACAGACACACTGAGACACAGCACACAACACACTGAGACACAGTCACACACACACAGACACACAGACACACTGAGACACAGTCACACACACAGACACACACACACACACACACACACACACACACACACACACACACACACACACACACACACACACCCCCCCCCTGACCCCTCTCGGGTCAAGACCCCCGCTGGCTCAGTAAATGACACTGAGGCGTTCTGCAGACAGTGGGCAGAAAATAATCTCCAGCCTCTCATTTCAGAGTTCCTGCTGGGTGGTCCTCCTCAAGAGGAGGCTGTTGAGGAACGTTTGATGCTGGGCCCCGGTCATGTGACCAGACGACTATCTCTCGGCACGAGACAGGAAGTAGATGAACACCACAGATGCGCTGAACAGGAAGCTGAAACTAAGACCCAGTAGTGGGTTGCCTGGGCAAAGCAAGTCTGGGCACACGGACATCACACCATCCGCGTGCGTCTTCTTCGGTCCGATCGTCCTCAAATGGGAACAACCCAAGCGTCGTTTCTAAAGGCTCTCCCTGCAACGTGTTCCGAGAAGTCTACGTTTATCATCAAATGAACCGAACCAAGACCCTATTTGAAAGGTCACCTCAAAGTCACTACGGGTGATGACGGGTTATTGCTTTTAAAACACGCTACCGTATTCAAAGCCACGTTAATCTTGAGAGCCCCAGAAACTCTACCTTGCGTCCAGAGCCCGTCTCCCTCCCCATGTTGGGAGACTCCGCCAGCTTTTCAACTCACTCACGTTCAAAAAAAAGCTCGACTACATCCTCACTTTCACTCTCTCTATTATCCTGTTCCTGCGTGTTGCCGCTACTTCCTGTTGTCATCGAGACACTCCCCAACCCTACCCTCCCCTACCCTCTGAAAGCAGACGATTCCATCGATAGTCTCTCTATGAGACCGGGCAGATATGTTATATTATTATATATTCTTAAAAAGCAGTTTGTCGCACTAATAGCCTGAGACAGATGGACTCTTCCAAAGGAAGGACAGGTGTGGCTTCCTGGTACCTGAAGTCCAGGTCTAGAGGGTTTAAGTCCAGGTCTAGAAGGTTTGAGGCCAGGTCTAGAGGGTTCTAGTCCAGGTATAGAGGGTGGTTTAGACCCAGTTCCAAAGAGTTGAGAGTCTAGGTCTCGAGGACTAGGCGGTTTGTACCCAGGTTCAAATGGTTCAGACCCAGTCTAAAGGGTTAAGGGTCTTGGTGTACAGGGTTTTAGAGCCAGGGCTAGAGGGTTCTAGACCCAGGTCTAAAGGGTTGGGGGTCTAGAGGTCTAGAGGGTTCTAGACCCAGGTCTAAAGAGTGGGGCGTTGAGGTCTAGAGGGTTCTAGACCCAGGTCTAAAGGGCTGGGGGTCTAGAGGTCTAGAGGGTTCTAGACCCAGGTCTAAGGGGTTGGGGGTCGAGGTCTAAAGGGTTGGGGGTCTAGAAGGTTGGGGGTCTAGAGGGTTGGGGGTCTAGAGGGTCCTGGCGGGTCTTACCTGAGCCTGGGGTGGGAGCTGCCGGGGTACCCTCTGGGTGGCAGAGCGCCGGGGGCCGGCCGGTTTGGGGGTGTCCAGCAGCGCCGAGATGTTGGGGGGCAGAGTCTGCTGGGGCCCCTTCCTGTTCGGCCGGGCTGGGTGGTCTCGCAGGGTGTGGGGCTTGGACGACGCCTGACGGGTCCAAACCGGGGTTGGGTTTGAATTAGTCTTGTGTCACAACTAACCGCCCTGAGAGGGGGGGTACTCTAAGCCTGGTCCACATTCATAACCAGTAGATCGGTATTACATCACTATGATCGATATGAGCATTGATCTGCAGCAGTGGCGCAGCCAGGATATTATTACTGTGGTGGCCAGCTCGGGCCAGTCTTATATTTGGGGTGGCACTTGATTGTCGGGGGGAGAGGGGGGTATTTTAAGTGCAATATTTATTCAGAACACCAAGATATAACACTTTGAATATGAATAATAAGTTAAAGTTAGATCAAACTGATAGTTCTTATATTTCATTTTAGACCGTTTCCGTTCAGGTTTTTTTTTTTTTTTTTTTTTTTTTTTTTTCCATACTCGGGGCCCCAAGTTGCTACGCCCCTTGATCTGCAGACACTTTTACTCAGGGGCCCCAGGCAGGCAGGTATGGATGGGAACATCCCGAGTATGGTGGTTTGGATGGTGTATCCAAAGTACACCATCCAAGTACACTTGGATGACCCTAGAAACATCAACCAAGTCCAAGTACCGCATCTAGTCACAGAAGGACCAGCAGACCGGCAGAGTAGCCCCCCATCAACAGACATTCACCCTGATACCAGCCAGCGGGAAAGGAACACCCCCCCCCCCTCTCCTACCAGGGACAGATCCCAACACAAGCATCGCAGTATTCTCAGGATTATCGTCATAGTGGAACCACGGTTCTTCTTCTCTCCATTATATGTGCGGCGTTTCGGGTGGGAGACCCACAAGTCCCATCGGGTCACAGCGAAGTACACCTCCTCTTGAATCGAGGCCCCCGCCGCCCAGGTACGTCTTTGAGAGGACGTAGCCCCCCAGCACGCCACCCAGACACCCCTATTCCGTCCCTACCTTGGATCCCCGTTGGTTGTCCCTCTGGGAGAGGGTGGAGGGCCGCGGTCGGGCCCTTCCCAGGGGGAGGCACATGGGGGATAGCTTGACGTCCTCGTAGGGGCTCTCCCTGGGGCCCTCAGCTGGGGGGGGTGGGGGGGGGGGGGAGGGGAAAGGTCAGAGGTTAGGGTAACAGCTGTGGTGCAGTATCACACGAAACACGTTGGAGCAGTCAAAGAGAACCCCGCCCCCCCCCGGGGTCAGCAGCCAATAGGCAACAAGATGACGTCAGAAACAGAGATGAAGACAAGACGGGTTCAAACCGGATTGTCTCCCTTTAAGCTGACCCCATAGAACGTGTTTCCAGGACTGAAAATTAAGCCACAAAATGCAATTATTTTATTCTAAAGTGAAAGGCAGACTACTTATTTAATCATATTCCGATTTTTGTACGGTATCGTCCATACAGGATTTCCCAAAACTGCATGTCAGAGCAACGAACGAGTACTATGGCAGGAACGGGCGATGGCATTAGCGGCCATTAGATCCCAGACATGGAACGTCTGTTCAGCGGTAATGCACTGCATTGATCCTGAAGCAGACCCAGTGGAGTCTAAAGGAGTCAATAAAAGATTATGGAAGGAGCTCTGCTCAGTCATCTACCATGAGAACATCATCTACTATAAGACCTGTCTGTGGTCATCTACCATGAGAAGACCAGACCTGTCTGTGGTCATCTACCATGAGAACATCATCTACTATAAGACCTGTCTGTGGTCATCTACCATAAGAATATCATCTACTATAAGACCTGTCTGTGGTCATCTACCATGAAAACATCATCTACTATAAGACCTGTCTGTGGTCATCTACCATGAGAAGACCAGACCTGTCTGTGGTCATCTACCATGAGAACATCATCTACTATAAGACCTGTCTGTGGTCATCTACCATGAGAACATCATCTACTATAAGACCTGTCTGTGGTCATCTACCATGAGAAGACCAGACCTGTCTGTGGTCATCTACCATAAGAACATCATCTACTATAAGACCTGTCTGTGGTCATCTACCATGAGAACATCATCTACTATAAGACCTGTCTGTGGTCATCTACCATGAGAACATCATCTACTATAAGACCTGTCTGTGGTCATCTACCATGAGAACATCATCTACTATAAGACCTGTCTGTGGTCATCTACCATGAGAACATCATCTACTATAAGACCTGTCTGTGGTCATCTACCATAAGAACATCATCTACTATAAGACCTGTCTGTGGTCATCTACCATGAGAAGATCATCTACTATAAGACCTGTCTGTGGTCATCTACCATGAGAAGATCATCTACTATAAGACCTGTCTGTGGTCATCTACCATGAGAAGATCATCTACTATAAGACATCTCTGCGGTCATCTACCATGAGAAGACCAGACCTGTCTGTGGTCATCTACTATAAGACCTGTCTGTGGTCATCTAATATAAGACCTGTCTGTGGTCATCTACCATGATAAGACCAGACCTGTCTGTGGTCATCTACTATAAGACCTGTCTGTGGTCATCTTCAAGAAGACCAGACCTGTCTGTGGTCATTTTCAAGAAGACCAGACCTGTCTGTGTTCATCTTCTATAAGACCTGTCTGTGGTCGTCTAGTATAAGACCTATCTGTGGTAATCTACCATAAAACCTGTCTGTGGTCATCTTCTATAAGACCTGTCTGTGGTCATCTACTATAAGACCTGTCTGTGGTCATCTTCTATAAGGCCTGTCTGTGGTCATCTTCTATAAGACCTGTCTGTGGTAATCTTCTATAAGACCTGTCTGTGGTTGTCTACTATAAGACCTGTCTGTGGTCATCTTCTATAAGACCTGTCTGTGGTCATCTTCTATAAGAGCGCTCTGTGGTTGTCTACTATAAGACCTGTCTGTGGTCATCTTCTATAAGACCTGTCTGTGGTCATCTTCTATAAGACCTGTCTGTGGTCATCTTCAAGAAGACCAGACCTGTCTGTGGTCATCTTCTATAAGACCTGTCTGTGGTCGTCTACATAAGACCTGTCTGTGGTCATCTACTATAAGACCTGTCTGTGGTCATCTTCTATAAGACCTGTCTGTGGTCATCTTCTATAAGACCTGTCTGTGGTCATCTTCTATAAGACCTGTCTGTGGTCATCTTCTATAAGACCTGTCTGTGGTCGTCTACTATAAGACCTGTCTGTGGTCATCTTCTATAAGACCTGTCTGTGGTCGTCTACTATAAGACCTGTCTGTGGGCATCCCTACACGTTCAGGGACCTACAGACGATGTCTTCGTAGATGTTGTCGTCCGAGTAGGCGTGGTAGAGGCCCTCCTCGTCTCCCAGCATGCCTTGCTTCACAGTGATGTGCGACGCGTCCTCGTACTCAAAGGACTTCCTGTAGAGATGGTGAGGAAGAGGAGGTGAGGAAGAGGCGGGGACGAGGGGCCAGCATGTCTAGTTAAATCTGTCCCGCCTTGAAGTGGAAACAATTTGTCGGGTCAATCTCTTCAACATAGTAGGAAAGGTTCCTGTTAGCACAGTGACAGAGACAGCACCTAGCAAGTACAAAAAATAAAAAAAAGAGATCTCATTGCATCTGAATATAACCTCCATTATGAATATAACCTCTATTATGACTATACCCTGTTTTTCTGGCACACTTACCCAAAGGGTCGTAAAGTTAGGGCTGAGTCGATTCATCCATAAATCGATTGTCAGAAAATGCAGCGAATCTAATTTGGATAATCGATAAATTATTCAAGTCAATCCTCAAATACAAATAACAAACTAGGCTCATTAATTTGCATTTACATTCAAATATTTGGTTCATGGATCATCATTTTATTATGATGATCCAGCTTTGTTATAGCTTAATAGCTTTGCTTCTTGGCTGCTTGTCGGATAAAGCAAGCTCTTTCAAAAGATCATTTTGGTCTCTGGGAACTTGTCGTGGTTTTTGCGATTAGTGTTGAGACTTTAAAGCCTAAATGATTAAACCATCAATCAAAAGTGAGGTATTAGCCAATCTAGGTCTGCTAGGTTGCTAGTTCGATCCCCAGGTCCTCCTAGCTGAGTGTTGATGTGTCCCTGAGCAAGACCCTTAACCCCAACTGCTCCTAACGAGCTGGCTGTCGCCTTGCATAAAAGCGTCTGCGAAATGCCCTAATTGTAATTGTAGGTCTGCGTCTGGGTCTGCGTCTTGGCTACAGAGTGGAGTGGAGACACTGAAGAGTTAACTGGTGTTTGGCTGTAGAAAGCCAAAGCTCAACCCCAGGAGTGGAGGAACTAGGCCACCGAAGATGACATCACACCTGGAATCCAGCCAACAGCCAGACACGAACGGTTCACCCCTTCAGCCCCTAGTTATATGGCCTGTTCCCTAGTTCCATCTGCACTAGAACCCCTGTTCCTTGGTTCCATCTGCACTAGAACCCCTGTTCCCTGGTTCTATCCTTGTTCCCTAGTTCTACCCGCACTAGAACCCTTGTTCCCTAGTTCCATCTGCACTAGAACCCCTGTTCCTTGGTTCCATCTGCACTAGAACCCCTGTTCCCTGGTTCTATCCTTGTTCCCTAGTTCTACCCGCACTAGAACCCTTGTTCCCTAGTTCCATCTGCACTAGAACCCCTGTTTCCTAGTTTTATCCGCACTACAACCCCTGTTTCTCACCATTCCAAAAGCAAACCAATTTAAAGACTAGCACCATTCCTGAAGTTAAGTTTCTTTTGGCTAAAACATTTCTTATAAGCCTTGTATGAGAATGTGTCATATTATATAAACGATTCCAGATACAGATGTGACCCATTATATCATCCTTAGATATTACTCCTAACAAGTTAGAGAGAGAAAATCTAATGGAGAAATGCACAAAAAGGTACTATACAGGGAGGCTGATACACACTGGCTCCACCAAACGGTAACAGCACAGCAATCGTCTGCCTAGGTCAAACCGACCACAGTCATCTCTAGACGCAGCACATCTGGAACGCAGTGCTGCGTTGGAAGTCAACAGACTTGTTCACAGACTTGCTACGCAACCAGCAAGCAGGAGTATACAAGCCCCAGTTCACCTGCCGAGCGACGAAAAGGTGATCCTCTCATCTGTTCTTGTTGTCGACTCTGCATAGCCTCCCCCCCCCACCCCCACTTACTCACTTATTGTATGATGTACATCCTGGCACTTAAACGTAGTACTTAGCATTGTGTAGCATCTTATCCTAGCTATTTTTGTTGTATACGGGGAATGGGTTAACCTAGTGATGGTTAGTGCTTGGCACTTGGTTCTATGAACATCCTCACTGCACCGTCAGTGATATATCGTTGCTTCTCTCGCCTTACAAATGTACTCATCGCAAGTCGCTCTGGATAAAAGCGTCCGCTAAAGGCCCTGAATGTAAATGGGGATCCGCTCACCTGTTCTTGTTGTACCGTGACAGCCCGTTGGTCCTGTCAACGGGGCAGGGTGGGGGGGGGAAGTCAGGCGGGCGGGCTATTATCCTACCCCCCCTGGAGTCCGAGACCCCCTGGCCCGGCCGTGCAGCACCTCCCCTGGTCTCCAGGTACTGGAACGTCCTCAGGGGTTTGGGGGGCGGCTGGGGGGTCACCGGGGGTCCCAGGCCCTTCTCCCAGAGCAGCTTGTTCCCCTCCAGCCTCCGCCAGAACCCCCGGCTGGTGTAGAAGTTCCCCGCGGGCATGTTGTCGTCGGGGTCCGGGTCGTCCCTGGGGGGTCGCTCGGGGCTGGGGCACCGGCCGGCTGGGGGTGTACCGGAAGTCTTCGGCCGGGGCGGTGGCTTGTTTACCCGAGGGGGCCGTGATCTGGGGCACCCCCTTGGGGGACGACCGGAGAGCTGGGGAGAGTGAGGGCCTCTTGTCCAGGACGGGGGTGGATATTCCCGGGGAGTCTCTCTGGAAGGGCTCCGACCTCCGCCCGACCGGTTTGAGTCCCGTCGGTTCTTTGGTTTCCCGGAAATCCAAGGCCAGGCTTTTGGTTTTGCAAAGGGTTGCTTTCCGTGAGGGGTCTCGAAGGGCATCGTCCCCACCCGCCACCACCCCCACCACCCCCACCACCTCCACCAAGGAGGTCTGCGGACAGAGCTCGGGTGACGGCGGGGGGGCGGGGCTTGCCGACGGCGGCGGGCTGACTGCGGCCCTCCCACTGAGAGATCTTCTGCCGTATGTTGGAGCCCAGCTCCGTGGGGGCCCCCCCCCCGTGGGGCTGCCAGGCCGGCCTGGCCTGCTTCTGCATGGCCGCCACCCTGCTCCCCCCTCTCCTCACCTGCTCCAGCCCCTGGGCCGGTGCGCTGTGCAGGGGTGCGACCACCAGCTCATCCTCATCACTCATCCATTGGTTGAACTCCGGGCCCCAACCAATCAAACGCCGGCGAAGGGGCACCCTGCCCCGGCCCACTCCCTTATTCCTTATTGGTTAATCCAGAAGGTGTGATTGATGGTCAGGTCTCTCTCCCTGAGCCGGGCGCGTCTCCTCGCTGAACAGACTAGCACACGTAAGCTCCCTTCCCGCCTGCTCCTTTCACAAACAGCCTGTAAAGGGAAGGATAAGACACACACAAAGAGCTTTAATCAATCACACGCGGCAGTTAGGGAACAGGTCGCAGCAGCACCCCGGGGAGACGCACTCCGTGCAGGTCGTGTCCTGCAGGTGGAGGTGAGGGGTCCCAGACGTATGTTCTCAACAGGGGGGCGATCTTCTTAGATTAGGGATCGACCAATATGGGTTTTTTAGGGCTGATGCGATTTTTTTTTCAGCAGCCTTAACCGAAGGCCGATAGGCTGATACCGATTTCCTTTAGCCGTTATTTGGAGCCGATATTGCTTTTGCTCCCAGAATTAGCATCATAAAAATGACACAATGATGATAACAAATTTTACAATTCTAAATTTAAAAGAGCAACATTTATTGAACTGCCTATAAATCATACCCAAAAAAAGGTTACGGAAAAACAAAGTTAAAATAGGCGGAAAAAAATCAGGCCGATGCCGATACACGTAAAAAATCGCAAATATCGGCCAATATATCGGTCTATCACTCTACCAGCACTGCCTCACCTTGCCGTTACCTGGCCACAAAGCTCTCAAAATCCTCATTTATACACGGACAAGGAGGAGGTCCTGAATGGGGATTTCCCAAGGGTACACATTTCATTATCAAAACGCTGCCTCAGCTAGGAGTTGAGTGCAGAAACATACACACATATTTGAATGTTTAAACCTAGAACATTGAAATAAAGCGCACAAGTTAAATCCCATGGTAACGTTTACCGTCGCTCTAACAAGGTGAGTGAAACATAAAATGTTTCTACTTCAAACTTCACATCAGCTCAAGGCCAAAACAGACAAACACACCACTATAAGCAGTGGTGTGTCGTTCTAAGCAGTGATCTGTAGTTCTAAGCAGTGATATGTTCTATGTAGTGAACTATAGTTCTAAGTAGTGATCTGTAGTTTTAAGCGGTGATATGTTCTAAGCAGTGATCTGTAGTTCTAAGTAGTGATCTGTAGTGCTAAGCAGTGATATGTTCTAAGTAGTGATCTGTAGTTATAAGCAGTGATCTGTAGTTCTAAGTAGTGATTGAGCGATATATCGGCATTTTTATTTATTTTTTAATTTATTTTGTGGCATGATTTACAGACAGTTCAATAAATGTTAAATTGAGACATTGTAACATTTGTTATCATCATTGTGTCATTTTTATGATGTAAATTGAGGGAGGCTTAGCCTGGAAATTCAGAGCTACATTTAGAAAGCCGTAGGGTCTGGCAACGAGTAATGAAATGGCCCAACTCGAGGGGCGGCACCAAGCATGCATTTGAAAATATCCGAAGAACACAAGGGGTGACGTATCCAGACCAGTGGAGCTAAGCAATAGATAAGGCTCTTGCCATATCCGGTCGGTAGAACAGCAACGCTTTTGGCCCGCCTATATTGATACATCGATGTGATTAATTAATGTTCTGGGCCAGGGGAGGCCCAGAATCTACACGAGTATATTGCTCGTTCACAGAGTGACACGCTGAGCAAATTCAAATTGTGCTCTCGCGAGAACCCCGGATTTCCAGGGTAGTATCAGCTCCAAATATCGGCTCAAGAAAATCGGTATCGTGTAGGCCTATCGGTTAAGGCTGATGAAAAAAAATCTGTATCGGCCCTAAAAAATCCATATCGTCCAATCCCTAGTTCTAAGCAGTGATATGTTCTAGCAGTGATCGGTAGCAGTCTCTGTCTCTAAGCAGGACAGAGACATTAAAGAGTTCTGGAAGGTACAGGTCAAAGTACGTCCTGCTAACATGAGCGTGACACCGACAGGAACATGTCGTTTAATCATTGCGTCCTTTCCAGAGGGGGAAATCCCCTGAAATGCTGCTAATCTAGACTGCTAGCTACACAGCAGTAAAAATGACAGCCACCAGCAGAAATTTATGTACATGGAACACACGTACACAAAGTGTGTGTGTGTGTGGTGTGTGTGTGTGTGTGTGTGTGTGTGTGTGTGTGTGTGTGTGTGTGTGTGTGTGTGTGTGTGTGTGTGTGTGTGTGTGTGTGTGTGTGTGTGTTGTGCGTGTGCGTGTGTGCGTGAGAGAGAGAACACAGAAGGGGAACACAGAAGATTGTTCCCCTAAAAAATATTCATTATTAACTCAATTTCCCTTTGGCTTCACAGAAAATATGCATGCATGTTCTGAGCAATACAAAAAGAAAAAAGTGCTGTTCTCTTTTCACCCAGCGTTCAGATGAGGACGGACTAAATTCGGAACCATCTTGACGTGATGAGGTTTAGGGGAAACCCCTATCTCTACTTCTTGTCTACCGCTGACCGTCCACAAAGGACAATGCACTTTATTGATCAAACATTATTTCCCACGCTGATCGGTGTATGGAAAGTAAGGCGGAAGTTTGGTGTGACTGGTTGCGACTGGTTCAAACTGTTCGAGGTTTTGAACCAGTGACAACAAGCCTGCCAACCCTGAACGTCAACGTGGGATACCGCCATGGCATACCGCCATCATGATTCACGATTCATGTCGTTGAACATGATGTCAATGTGGACGGTCTGAAGTTTTTCTCAAGGGTGTCGGAGACATATATTGGGGATTGAACCCACAACCTTCTGGTTGGGGGACAAACAACCCACCCTCTGCCATGGAATGCATCTCTCTCTCTCTCTCTCTCTCTCTCTCTCTCTCTCTCTCTCTCTCTCTCTCTCTCTCTCTCTCTCTCTCTCTCTCTCTCTCTCTCTCTCTCTCTCTCTCTCTCTCTCTCTCTCTTCTCTCTCTCTCTCTCTCTCTCTCTTCTCTCTCTCTCTCTCTCTCTCTCTCTCTCTCTCTCTCTCTCTCTCTCTCTCTCTCTCTCTCTCTCTCTCTCTCTGACATGGGGAAAAAAGTCTTTCCGCTGAACACGGTGGAGGGAGGGATTCGAACCCCCACCCAAAGCATAGCCCAGCTATTCCCACCTAAATGTAACGTATGGTAGAGACTAGAGGAATGTCCGAATATCACGCATTCACTTACAAACCCTGCAACGTAAATACTTGATACTGACCCACTTACGTGTGTGTGCGCGTGTGCGCGTGTGTGGTTATGTAGTAGGCTACACCGGAATGCCCGTCATGCGTTTCCTGAAAGGCAGGAAAGAGGATCAGAAGCTTGTTCCATAATTATGGTGCCGATATCCAAACCCCTGCCGTGAAACACGACGAGCGGAAGAACTGCCGTTATTGGGGCCATTCCTTCACACCCTTTCAAACTGTCAGTTTGCCCTGACAGCTGGGCGGTTTGTAAACATACTGGATAACAAACCGCACTGATAACAAACCACACGTCTAGGATGTGCCGCAACAACGGACAGCAACCCAAATGGTTGTAAAACCAGTGAAACTTCGTGAGTCACCGTGGTAGAAACCAGACAGTATACATGGGCTGTTACCCTGTCATCGGCTCAGGGCTAATTTAAACCATAATGCACCTTCAAACGCCCAACTCAAGAATTGCTGCAAGTCCGAACCTGTCGTAGAGGTGTTGGCCACAGGAGCCACGGTGCGTCAGGAGAGCGGCGCGTCAAGAGAGCGGCGCGCCACAACAGCGCCTGTGCATTGGCGTAATGACACCCCACTGCCAGCCATCCAACGGATGAACACATAGAAGACATAATGCAAACATCTTTAAAGCGACCACTAACAACAGAGACAGAGGGATTGGTGTGTGATTCATTCTCTGTTTACTGTGTGTATTAACAGGTTAGGATCCGGTTCACCTGGATGAGTGTGGGATCAGACCCGTTGTTTAAACACCGAAAAGTGATTAAGTTACTTAGTCGTGGTATGTGATTCGTTCCTTAATTAAATAAATCCGATGTGTGTGTGTGTGTGTGTGTGTGTGTGTGTGTGTGTGTGTGTGTGTGTGTGTGTGTGTGTGTGTGTGTGTGTGTGTGTGTGTGTGTGTGTGTGTGTGTGTTGTGTGTGTGTGTGTGTGAGAGTGTGTGTGTGAGTGAGTGAGAGAATTATTGATTTGATGAAATCTTCTCTAGGCCTTTTTTTTAATATAATTAACTTATAGATGTGCTGTAACTAAGCATGGTCCACGAATTGATCAACAGTGAAGCCTTCGAAAAAGTGACATATTTAGGAGTAAATTAGAACAAATGTCTAACTTTATGTGAATGAATGGCACCACACACACACACACACACACACACACACACACACACACACACACACACACACACACACACACACACACACACACACACACACACACACGTCAACTAAACTCCCAACGGTGGAGCGAGCAGCGAACCTCGAGTCGAGCGTGTGCGGCTGAGAGTGTTCACATACCTCCAACATATCGCAATGACAAAGAAAAGCAGAACACAATCCCTGTTCGGTCCCCGGGTCCAGAGGAGCGTTAGCTCTCCAACTAGCCTCGTATCCGAGCTGCCGCTCTATCCGCTATCTCCACAAGGAAAGTTTAATCCGACCGACTCGAGCCCGACTCTCGTTTCTGGCGTCCCGCTAGGAGGACGAGGTACGCGGTGGGATATAAAAAAAAGAAGAGAGAAAACCCGAACAGAAAAATTGTGATTTGCTGCAAACGAGCCGCTTTCGAAAGCCCCCCCCCTCGGCCGCTCCTCTGCACCGAGCTGCTGTGTGAGAAAGTTGAGTCCGGGATCCTCCACGTTGAGCTGACGTCAACCTCCCCCCCCCACCACCCACCTCCGCGTTGGGAGGACGTCAGCACCCTCCCTCCCTCCCTCCCCATCTCCTCCCTCCCTCCCTCCCCAACCCATCTCCTCCCGCTGTCATCGCTGCCAAGTCCCTCGATCTCTCGTTCCTGACAGGTTGTGCAAGAACAGAGAACCGCAAACCTGAAGTACGAGTCATTCCCACCGCTGCTTGTGTTATAATAAGCCATCGTACTGCAATTTTGTTTTATTAAAAGGCATTATCGATTAGAATAACGATAGCATATGATGGCGAACTGAGTGTGGCAAAATGAAATAAAAATAACATCGATTCTTTGGTTTATTATTTTTATTGTTACTTTTTTCACATTGTTCTTCCATATCCTATTGCATGCTTTGTTTGGTTTCAATTATAATCAAACTCCAGAACAAACCGAACGAACTCCAGCCAGCCTCCTCCCCCTCCGAGGAGCGGTGTGGCACTGCTTTAGCAGCGGGGTGTTCACTCGGCCTTGACGCCCTCCTTGATGAGGTTCAGCTCGTAGCAGAGCGTCTCGAAGCGGTACGCCATGCGGATCTGAGCCACGTTGGTCTTGCGGATGTCGTTGCCCTCGGGGCCTTCCTTCAGGTAGTTCTTCCCCAGGAAGTGGGTCTTCTCCTGCGGCCGGAGAACGGGAGGAAACAGTCAATACAACGGCCCCGTCAGAGCATAACAACGGCATAAAATGTGTTCACATAGGGAAACCTGATCTTAGATACCATAGGATCTTTGGAAATACTTCATATATATGATAATAATACTTTGGAGTTTATTTATTAATTTATTTGATTATAGAGGATAACACATGTATACTTTTATTTGAATAATTCTACGATGATTTCTTAAATAAATAAATGTATGATCTTGTTTATTCTTGACCATTCTCTTGTTATCTATATTATTATTATTATTATTATTATTATTATTATTCTATGGCTTTACTACACAATGTGCACAGTGTGGCCCTCGGAGGTGAGCAGGGTGTGTTTGAGGTGCGGTTGTCACGGCGATCACCTCGTCCGACAGGGCGCTCTGCAGCACGCTGCTCCGGGAGATCTCACACATGTCGCACGTGCTCAGTTTGAAGACCTGTGCGGCGATGGCGTACTCCTCCATCAGCGGCTCCTGCAGGGTCACCCAGGGGCCAG
>OLKM01003146.1:0-12500 GCA_900291075.1 Melanogrammus aeglefinus | reverse complement strand
GATGTAGTAGGTGTAGGACGGGTTCTTGGCGATGTCCCACTCCTCGGGCTTGGGACTCTTGGTGCAGAACATGTGGCCGCTGTGCTTGGACTCATCGTCCACGCTGTCGAAGCCCGTCACCTAGGGGACCGGGACACACGGACCAGGGTGGTACACATACTCCGTGCCCAGGGGTTCTAAGTTCAGGTATTGGATTCCCCCAAGGACGCTGCAGAGCAGTGGTTCTCAAATGGAGGTAGGCAGACCTCTAGGGGTACTTTGGAGTACTGCAGGGGGTTACTCAGAAATTTAAAATATAAAAAGGTGAACTTTTCATCCTGAGCAGGTTTAGTTAGACAATAGAAAATTAACGAATGGTTGAAACGAAGATCTGAAAACATGTAGCAGTGCATCCAGAAATCTAAAATGTGGTCAGTTTTAGGAGGAATATATTTGATTGGGGGTCCCCTCTATATTTGATTGCCCTGACCCTCCCCTGGTGCTTCTTTTGTGGGGAGAAATTAGCCAACGGTTGCATGAAGCACAGGCCCATGTTTCTCACTAAATTGTGCCTATTTGCACCCTTTTGATGTTCATGTTTACACTGCCGAATAGAACACACATTATTATTATTATTATTTATATTCTCTTTTTTTTGTGCCAGTGAAGGGGGTTTCTCAGAAGGGGTAAACTAGTAGAAAAAGTTTAAGAACCACTATTGTAGATGACCCTGAATTAGAAGTGCTCTTTGATAAGAGTGGGCATTGAGCCCCAGGGTCCACAGTCTAGCTGCCGGCCTCTTGAAGCCGAATGCCTCCTTAAAGCTCCACTCTCTTACTTTGCACACTAGCGGCCTCTAGTGGCACGACAGCGACGTTGGCGCAAAGAGAAAGTAGCGACTTGTTCTTCAATGAGATCACAGTGAGAGAGAGTGAAATGTTCCACCGTGGAGCTGTGATGTCATGGATTCTGACTAAAAAACCTTAAGGGCTGCTTTGGCTCACAGCCTCCTCATGGCTTTGGTCTTGGATGGGAGCGGTAAGCTAATGGTTCCCAGGGGTCAAACAGAACGGTGCTCACGTGCTGGAGGAAGAGGCTGAGGTCGGGGTTGGAGTGCGGGGCGATGGTGGCCTGGAACACAGGCAGGAAGATGTTTTCCAGCATCTTACCGAAGTGGGGAACAAAGTTCCGGGCCTTGAAGACGTCGCTGGAGGGGAGAAGCGGAGGAAGACACTCAGAAGGGCTACACATGGCATAGCACGTCTCAGGCAAAACCAAGCTAACACTGTGCAATATACATTAGCTTTAAAACACTACAAACATAGTTTACATTCTCTTTACGGGATAAATAAATTCTGTCACTCTGTCTGTTTGCTTCTTTCTGTCTGTCTGTCTGTCTGTCTGTCTGTCTGTCTGTCTGTCTGTCTGTCTGTCTGTCTGTCTGTCTGTCTGTCTGTCTGTCTGTCTGTCTGTCTGTCTGTCTGTCTGTCTGTCTGTCTGTCTGTCTGTCTGTCTGTCTGTCTGTCTGTCTGTCTGTCTGTCTCTGTCTGTCTGTCTGTCTGTCTGTCTGTTTGTTTAAGTCTCTGTCTGTCTCTGTCCGTCTCTCTTTCCAACTATTCAAAGTTCCAAAATACAAATGACTTCTAATAATTCTCTGCTACTCCTTTTTCTCCAAAACGATATCTGTGGAGCTAACTAAGATGCGCAGGGAGACGTCTGAGAGGGGAACGAGGCGACGGGGGGGGGGGGAACCTACTAGATCCTGGGCACCTGGATCATCCACTTGAACTGGGGCGAGAAGACCTTGTGTCTGACGAACCAGCCCGACAGCTTGGTCCACTCGCTGGGGTTGCAGCCGTAGATGGAGAGGCGGGGCTCTGCGTACTGGTACTTAGCGTCCTCCAGGTCGCTGGCTACTTCCTGGAGACAGGCGGGGAGGGGAGGGGGGTGTCAGGCACTGGGCTCACACAGCCCCGTGGCACTGCGGGGGTAAGGGGGCATAGAGGCGGCAGCCCCCCCACGGACATGGTACGAATAGGGCTTCAAAGTCTGACTTTCACAGGGGGGCTATCAAAGTGACACCCTGCCCACTGGTTTGTGTTAGTGTGATGTTATGAGGGTAGCTTCTTGTTTTTAATATCAATTGTCTGATATTTGACTGGGTGGCCTTAGTTGAAGGAAGCCCACAATCAAAAAAAATTAAACACAATTTCTGCCATCAAATCCATACAAAGTGGTTTTAAAGGAGACCCATTATACCACCAGGTGCGAGTGGGATTACCTACCTACCTACATCTAGGTGGACACGCCCACCTGTGATGTCAGAAGCTGCACATTTTTGGCTTGTAATGGCTAATCCCACTCACACCTGCTGGTATAACATGTCCCCTTTTAAAACGGCTGTGACTGAGGTAGTTGAGCTCGTTTTGAACCTCCATGCACTAACGAAAAATATGTCAACATCAAATGTAGCATTATTCTTCATATTAGGTCTATATATACAATATTATGGACAGAGTTATCTATCTCTATATACGTATATATATATATATATATACGTATATAGAGATAGATAACTCTGTCCATAATATTGTATTTTGTATATATATAATATATGCTACACGTGAACCTCCTAAGATGGCGCAATTTGATTGGTTCGCTATCTCAGTATATTTTGTGTTCCATGATTGAGGTCTCAAACTCAGGATATTGCGTGACAGTCGTCTCGTCAAGCTAATAAAAACAAATAAACCGCTAATAAAAATAAACAAATCCCGGCAAAAAGTATTATCGTGTTTATTATTGGAGTGTTCACTGTGTAGCATATAATAAAACAATTATTCACCTCAGGCTCCGTGAATAGTGGGGACCAGCCCAGGACACAGAGTGTCGAGGGGGCTATTCCCCAATATTCACTTCCCCTTCGGTGAATAACTGTTAAATATATGATATGATATACAGGAGCCTGGAGTCTCTCACCTTGATGATGGTGGCGAAGTACTCCCCGTTGAGGTGGTTCTCCGTCTTCATGTACAGGTCGCGCAGCTCGCTGGCGCCTAACCGGGTTGTACTTGGCGTTGAACTTGTCAAAGCGCTGGAACGTTTGTCTTCCCTTCAGGAGAGAGGGACGGAACACGGAGGCATGGCCACTTGACTACAGTCATAGAGTTTAAATTGAAGTGATCTTGTTTTCCGAAATACAATTTGTCGACAGTGAACCGACTGTACAATGCCGTCATCATATGAGAACCCTTCAATAAGAACCATTGCTGTTAATAGTTACAATGGTAGACGCGGTGTCGGTATATACTCGGTATTGGTATCGGTACTCAAGTTCAGGAAGGCAGAATCGCTATCGGTAAGGAGAAAACGGTACGGGAACATGTGTAGTGGGGGGGACGGGGATGGACGTACGGCGTGGACGTCCAGTGAGTCCACGGTGAGGTCGTAGGGGTGCAGGTTCAGGCCCTCGAACAGCTCCTTCAGGGTCACGTCCTTCCCGCCCACGTTCTGCACCACACGCTCGGCGTCCACGCGGTACGAGTGCTTGATGAAGCGCAGCAGGTGCTTCTGGTTCATGCAGGCCGCCGCGTGGATGTGGGTGTCCACCTGACGGCCGGGGAGACACAAAGTGTCAGGACCCTGGACGGGTTTTATACACTGGGACTACTCTCCCAAGAACGTTCTGCTGGAACAGAGTGACATGTAGGTTCTGTTGTAACCTGTAGGTTCTGTTGTAACCTGTAGGTTCTGTTGTAACCTGTAGGTTCTGTTGTAACCTGTACGTTCTGTTGTAACCTGTACGTTCTGTTGTAACCTGTACGTTCTGTTGTAACCTGTACGTTCTGTTGTAACCTGTACGTTCTGTTGTAACCTGTAGGTTCTGTTGTAACCTGTAGGTTCTGTTGTAACCTGTAGGTTCTGTTGTAACCTGTAGGTTCTGTTGTAACATGTAGGTTCTGTTGTAACATGTACGTTCTGTTGTAACATGTACGTTCTGTTGTAACATGTACGTTCTGTTGTAACATGTACGCTCTGTTGTAACATGTAGGTTCTGTTGTAACATGTACGTTCTGTTGTAACCTGTAGGTTCTGTTGTAACCTGTAGGTTCTGTTGTAACCTGTAGGTTCTGTTGTAACATGTACGTTCTGTTGTAACCTGTAGGTTCTGTTGTAACATGTACGTTCTGTTGTAACCTGTAGGTTCTGTTGTAACCTGTACGTTCTGTTGTAACATGTAGGTTCTGTTGTAACATGTACGTTCTGTTGTAACATGTAGGTTCTGTTGTAACCTGTAGGTTCTGTTGTAACATGTACGTTCTGTTGTAACATGTACGTTCTGTTGTAACATGTACGTTCTTCTGTAAAAGCGTTACATGTAGGTTCTGCAGTAACAGAGTTACATGTCAGGTTCTGCAGTAACAGCATCACATGTACGTTCTGTTGTTACAGCGTGACTCTGTTACCTTCCTACAGTTGTAGAAGTCCCTGTGCGGGTTGTTCTTCAGCTCCTTCAGCTCCTCCATCTCGTTCAGCATCTCGTGGACGTTGAACTTGGACATGAGGAACTTCAGCCGACGGTGAGTGTAGGTCTTTCTACAAACCAGAAATGACAGAGTGACGTTCTCACCTAACGTATCATCATACACTATGTGATGCTATAAACAAGATGCACGTTTTATGACAAGTGTTACAAAGTATTTCACGTGATAACAAAGAGTAACAGATAGTATCCTTACGGCGTGAATACACAACAACAAACTACAAATAGCCACAAAACAAACAACAAAACACAAACCCAAAACAAACAACAAAACACAAACCCAAAACAAACAATGATAACAAACAAGAACACACAAAACCAAACAACAAACAAAAAAACGATAACAAAAACAACTAACAAACAAGACACAAGAAAAAACAAACAAAACACAAAAGACAACAACAAACAAAAAATGATAACAAAAACAACTAACAAACAAGACACAAGAAACAACAAACAAAACACAAAAAACAACAACAAACATATCCCACACTCTCCCTCCGGCGGGCCGTCTTACGTGGGGCCTTGGGCAATCAGGGCGATGAGGAAGTTCATGTCGTCGATGAAGGTGTCGTAGTCGGTGCAGGGAAGGGCCCGCGGCTGGCCCTTGTCAGCCGCCGCCTGGTCGTCGTACACGTAGATCACGCCGTCCTTCATGCGCGCCACGTAGCCCAGGTTCTTGGGCAGAGCGCTGGCGTTGAAGGGGTCCTCGCCCTTCTTGGGAGGGGAGGTGAAGACTGCGGGGGAAAGGGGACACGTCACCAAGGTTCGATCCATCGATTACTGCGTGTGCGCTAGCAAAGGATAAATGGATTGCACTTATACAGCGCTTTTCTAACCTGTGGCCACTCAAAGCGCTTTACAATACTGCCTAACATTCACCAATCCATTCCGGAACACATTCACACACCGACGGCGGTGCCGACCACGCAGGGCGACAGCCAGCTCGTCGGGAGCGGTCAGGGTGAGGCGTCTCGCTCAGGAACACCTTGGCGCTCAGCTAGAAGGAGCCTAACCCACACCACCTCAGACCCCAACCAGCATGGCGCCACAGCGCATCAACCGACCGTCAGACCGCACGTCCCAGAGAGACCCCCCCCCCCACCACCTTGGTCCCGGGCTGCGCAGACCTACCGGGCTGGACCTGGTCCTCAGGACGGAAGGGCTCGCCCTCCATCTCCCTCAGGTACTGGGAGGCGATGTTGGGGTAACGCTGGAAGGCCAGCCTCATGTACTTCTCCCTGATGTTCATGGCGCGGTACAGGCCCTTGCAGGACAGCTCGAAGTCGTCCATGGTCACCTGACGGGGCAGGAGGCACATTTGGGGGGGGGGGGTCAAAGGTCGACGACCATTAGAAAAGAACAGAATCATGTCTTTTCAAGCTATTGTATTTCTTTTCAAATCCCTTCCGTTACCGATGATGAATATCATTGCAATAAATGGGCAGCTTTGGTCCTGCTCCGTTTAGTTTAGTTAATTAATTAATTAGTAAAATTAAGTCCTTCATTTGTAAATTAATTAAGTAATTACGGTAATTAGTAAAGTTATATTCTCTGACCTACACCTGATTTCTACTCCTGGGCTCTTGACGTCGTCTCGTCTTCACACGGTGAGGCTCCGCAGAGCGATTCACGTTAATCGAGGACGGGGGCTTCCTGTCTGCATTGGGGGGGGGGAGTGGGGGGGGGGGGCCTGCGTTGCCTGGGAAATGGGACTTTGTGTGTGCAGAGCACAGGCCTCTCTGTAAATATCAACCACGCCTCGGTGAAACCTAAAACCCCACCTGCTGGGTTTATTGCTCTCTAGTCCTGTTGGGGGGACACCACCAGTGGGGGGGGGGGGGACTCGGCACCCCGTCCAAGGACCAGGTCTTAGCCTGTGGCCCGGGCTTCAGGATACATATAGAATCACACACCGTCAGGCATGTTGTCATCCATACCATGTTATTTTTGCTTTATTTAAACCAAGTGTGTACTTTTTGTTTTCAGTTAAAGTTAAACTATTTTATATATTTTTATTTTTATTTTAAATGTCCGGTTCTGGTTTCCCTTGATATGCACTTTGTGTCGCAGTGTTCTAAAATGTGCTCTATCGATTGATTGATTGATCAGAGAACGTATATCAAGCTAACACCACAATGTGGCCAACGATTCGCTGACTCCCGGTCTGGGATTGATCAGTTTACCCTACCTCAGCTCCACTCGTGCATTAATGTCTGATGTCACACGCCTCTTCCCTGGCTGATGGTTTTTGAATAAACAACAACAAACCATAACAAACAACAACACAACAGCAAACCATAACAAATAACAACAAACAGCAACAAAACAAGGAAAATACAACAACAAACCCCAACAAACAATGAGAACAAACAACAACCAACCACAACAAACAATGATAACAAACAACAACCAACCACAACAAACAACAACACAACAACCAGCGGAGGCTGCGTACCCCGGAGGCGTAGTCCCCGATGATGGCCACCCTCTGGAAGTCGGGCACCTCCAGGTAGGTGGGGGTCTCCACCTCCAACTCCACCACCGGGGCCACGGAGGAGAGGGAGGAGCAGGCCACCGGGACCCCCATGGTGCGGCATCGCTGGCGCCTCTTCTTACTGCGCGCACACGCGCACACACGCACGCACACAATCACAGACACATGTGTATAGACACACACACACACAAGCACACACACAGACACGCACACACATGTACATAGACACACACACACAAACACAGTTTGATTAAAGCCAATTTCAAAGAAAGAAAAAAAAAAAAGCCTCAAACTGGCTTTCTGTGCCCCCCACCGCTTCTCCTCGTCCTCGTCGTGGGTCAGGTGCATCGCATGCTCCTGGTGCAGGATGGGACAGTCGTCGGCGATGTCGAACATGGAGATCTCGTCCCTCACGTTCTCGTCCTTGGCGTCCGAGGCGAAGATCTTTTCTGCGAAGGCCCGCATCTTGTCGTCGGTCTCTGAGGGGAGAGACGCGCGCCACGTGAGCGCTTTACACAAAATCACAGCTTCCCCAGCTAGCTAGCGAGCTCCTTAAGGCCATTAGCGCCAACTAGCATGTTATCTCTAGCGATGTTACCTGTGCTAATGGCTGTCCGACATGTTTAAAGGGTAAACGTCGCTCTCAGCTATTTAAAGGTGATATATTATACCACCAGGTGTGAGCGTGATTAGCCGTTACAAGCCAATTCAAACGGCTTGTAATGGCTAATCACATTCATACCTGCTGATATAATATGTCCCCTTTAATAATACATGCCGGTATTGCTTCCTAGAAGGAATTGTAGGAATTTGTGTCTGCAACACAAATTCAGTGTTGCAGACCGTTGTCTATTTGGACGAAATGCAAATGGCAAAAGCCTGAATTGCGGAAAGGCAGAAGGTCCTTTTGCACAATCCTTTTGACGACTCATGTATGAAGCAGTATAAGAAAATAGCCGAATGGGACGTTTCTCCCTCAAGGAAACAAGAACAAACAGTGTGACACAATGTGCATTTCCACCAATGATCACCACTGTTGTGGTCCATTGTCCATCACAAGCCATTTCAAAACGTAGCTCCACCCCCCAGCCTCATTGGACCGCCCCCTACTAGTAGGCGGATCCACACATCTGGGCGGAGCCTCCCACTTGTGATGTCATTAGAGGGGCGATGTTTTGGCTGATCAAGACTCTCCACAGGTAATCAATGGGCTCTTTGCACAGCTCCACTACTTCCTGAACTTAATGCTGCTCCTTTATTTCCTGTCTTACATTATTGGATAAACTGATTAATCCAGGTGTGTCTGACCATTGGGACTACTCAGACACACCTGGATTAATCAGTTTGTCCAGTAATGTAAGACAGGAAATAAAGGTGCAGCACTAAGTCCAGGAAGTAGTGGAGTTGTGCATAGAGCCCATAGGGGTCCTTTAAAGGTGACAAATTATACCACCAGGTTTGAGTGTGATTAGCCTTACAAGCAGTTTCGAAAATCTGCCCCATATGACATCACAGGTGGGCGTGTCCAACTAGATCTGTGCTGGATAGATGAGCGACGTTTACTTCAGTCCACTGGGTAGGCTGGTAGACCGATCTATCCAGCACAGATCTAGGTGGACACGAGTGATGCCCCTTTAAGGAACGCTGATACTTCAAATAACATCTTTGCATTGAGGAATATGCTACTCAAAGCATGCTGCATATACACTACCAAGCTTGGCAGTATGCGTATTTTCTACAGAAGCATGTTGCATGCATGTACAAACATGATACTATTCTACACTATGGGGATGTAGGACACAGAAAGAGTAGAACTTTGTCAGTCATTGACCAATGGCAGCCACGCAATCGACTCATGTATCGGCCTCTTTCATTATTTATCGCTGTAAGCCAACAAAACCCAACCACATCAAGGTAACTACACGAGCAATTGAAGGAAGGCCTTCAGAATTGAGGAAATGCAAGCGAGCAACTACAGCATGTTTGAGGTTCCTGCAGTACCTCTAAATACTTACTCTGCTGACCACCTGATTATCCCCAGCAAGGGAGGAAAACCCAGGCCGAGAGAAAACAGATGGTTAGGTTAGGGAAAGAAGGGGATTAGCAGTGCTAACATTACAGTTAGCATAGTTAGCATAGTTGAGAGATCAATTAGAGATGTAACAGAAAACCAAAATAACATTAAGTATTATGACCGTTTTAATAAAAAATATTTAGTCAAGTTAAATCAAGTAATATTTAGTTAAAGAAATAGTTAACTGTCACTAAACTTACAACATGGAAATGAATGCATGCAAGTGAATGTTTATGGAGGATATCTGATGGAAGATATATAGGAGTAGACGCTGGCCGGTAATAATGCTGTAATTTGACAATTTGTGAGATGGGAAAAAATACAAGCATGAGTAGGCCTACTAGCAGAAGATGGATTCAAAACACATTTATAGTTCTATAGATCTGTAGTCTACTGATCCTAGTGTAATTGTAGATCTAGAGTCTGTGGTTTGGATCAAACCATGGTAGCTTTTTTGGCAGCATGCAGAGATTATTTCACCCCTGTTCAAATCGTTTTGGTCAAGAAGCACCAAGATGGCAGCTTGTACTTATTTTGTTGAACATCAGATCGTATTATTCAATCCCTCTTAAACAGAGAACTATACAGGATACATGGGGACAAAACCCCCCATCCTCTGAGGATCCTGCATGTTTGTGCCCACACTATAGCAGGGGTCCAACCTGCAACCTCCAGAGTAGCAGTCAAGGCGCTAAGACCTCGAAGCCAAACGCCCACTAAACTCCTTCAGTCTGTCTGTCCATCTATCTGTCTGTCCATTTGTCTGTTTATCTCTTTCTGTGTGTAACCGGCGGGCTACATGTGTGTCTGTCCATCTGTCTGTCTGTCCATTTGTCGGAGGAGGGGCGCCCCTGCGATCGTATCAAAATACCCGTCGGACATCGGCAGGCGCTGAATGCGCCCCACGCTGGAGTTGGATTCACAACTGCCTTGCGCTTCCAAAGTATTTCTCCAGACAAAATAACAACATCGGTCGATATATATATTTTTTTAATAGGTGGTTGAATTGATATATTCAAAAGAGTGGGATTACGTCACTGCTTTAACTGTGATTGATTGTAGGCCTAGGTATTTTATGAAAGTGTGCGATGATACCCAGTCGGAAACACGGCATTCCAAGTCCCTGTAGGGGTTTGATTCCACACCCACCCACCCACACCAGGGTTAAATGGGCCGACCCGTCTACTATTTCACTGATCAGCAGAGAACCGTTAGGTTACACCTCGGTTTAGTACCCCAGTGCCCCACTACATACTTTGGTGTTAAAAATTAATCAGTTTTAAGAACACAACAGATTACATAATATCCCCAATGCCTCACAACGAAAGCGATACAAAAGTAAAAAAGTTATCATTAGGCCTACAAACCCATATAAAGTTATGTCTGTTAAGGTAGCCTATACCAATAAGAAAAGTCCATCCCTTTTTTCCCCTCCAATAACCAGTAAGTTCTGCTTCTATGAAACCCAGCAGGTGGAACTACCAAGTTCAAAATGTTAAAGTTGAGATCAAAAACTAGAGAATGATGGATAGAGAGTTTGACCATCTTAGTGGTGGTTCCTCTGTGTTGTTGGGCAGAGACTGCATAGGGTGATGGGAGAATGCGTCCGGAGGATCCTCCGTGCCCACAGTGGGAATGTGGACGGGGAGCCTGCACCTCTGCTTTCACTTGTAGGAGCGTCTGTCACCCCATGAAACAACCATGTGGAAAACCCGGGGCGTCTATATCATGGTGTTAAGAAACTTGGGCGAATCCAAATGGATGTTTTCGTCAAATTCTTAGCGCTGTTGTTTATCCCATACCGTATTTTCATTCATTCAGGAGCAATGTGGTTTAAAAAAAAAAAATCCAGTGTGACAATGACCAAAATGCGTGAGGACATTTAGTAGGCTATGTTTTTAATATTATCATCTCTGCCACCTCCCCTCCGTGTCTGATCGTTGTGCGACCGGCCTTGAGAAACTTTCACCATTCCTCGATTAAACTTTTCGGCGTGAGATCATGTGTTTTCCCACCACCCAGAGTCCCGACTGCAGACTCGACTCCTGTCGATACTCACCGGGAAGGAGTACTTTCGGCATGGCGGCGGCGGTCCGGATCACACTCCCAGGGGACTACAGAGCAAGGAGGCAACAGGTACGGCTGCTGTGGACGCTGAGGCGGTAGTGTGGGGGGCGCTCCGTGTGGGGGGCTCTCCGTGTCTAACTTAACTGGACGTATAAGACCAACCTCTCCCCCATTCCGTGAAACTGGAACCCCGTCCGGGATACCGGAGGACGGGCCAGCCGTGCGCTGCCGCCCGGCTCTATTTTAGGACCACACGGAGCTCCTTGACAGACTGATATGAGGAGCAGGCTGTTATGTAAAGTTACCATGCGTTTGTCTGCTGGCTCATTGCATGATGTAAAACTAACTGGTTAGCTCACTGCATTATGTAAAACTAACTGGAGCCAAGGTGCATCTTTGTGTATTAATTTGCTTGTGTATTATCCCCCCCCCCCCCCCCCCCCCAACTGCCCCCGCTGCCACAGCAACAGCAGCGGGGGCACCCATTTGAGGGGAATAGGATCCCAAATGTCAGCGATCAACTGGGGTACACCTGCTCAGAGTGTACTGTTCTGTGACACAACCGTAGACCCGGGCGGAAGAACATCTAGTTCAGGCACGTGTGAACAAATGGACAGGAAACGGTGGAGGACATGGTTGTGTTGTAGGCCTAGTGGTGTTGACCTAGTTGTGTTGTAGATCTAGTTGTGTTGTAGAACTAACTGTGTGGACCAGTTATAGGCCTAGTTGTGTTGTTGACCTTGTTGTGTTGACTTAGTTGTGTTGTAGACCTAGTTGTGTCGTAGACCTAGTTGTGTTGTAGACCTAATTGTGTCGACTTAGTTGTATTTTAGACCTAGTTTTGTTGTGGACGCAGTTGTGTTGTTGACCTAGTTGTTTTTTAGACCTAGTTGTGTCGTTGACCTAGTTGTGTCGTTGACCTAGTTGTGTCGTTGACCTAGTCTACGTGTGTAGACCGGGTCAGGGTCTGGACTTGCGGAGATGCGTTAAGCGGTCGTCTCTCTCAAATGACGGATCTTATTTTCTCGGCCCTTGGCAGACGGAGGTTTGCTGTCAGATTAAAGGTTACATCACACGGCAGGTGCTGCCGCTCACCGGCACTTCAGCCTCAACAGTCGCTTGATTGCAGCCTCCATAACATCTAAATCTCTCCGCGCTCTGGAAGACTCTATTCCCCAGTTGGATTGATGGGGCGCAGGGGTGTTTCGAGGTTTCATAAACATCCGGGGTTTAGCCCAGACGGAAAATGAAAATGCCAAAATTATTTCCATGCTTTATTTTGCATGAACAATTTCTCATAATGCCTCACCTAAATAAACAAAATACGCAGTTTATTATAG
>OLKM01003145.1:0-42898 GCA_900291075.1 Melanogrammus aeglefinus | reverse complement strand
CTATAATCTGTCTCACTCTCTCCCTTTAGTGCTCTATGTAAGGTATGCTCTACTAGGCGTGTCAGGAAGTGCATATCCCTGCCTGGAACAAAGTGGCACACTAATATCATACTGCTGCAGCCTGAGAGTTAGCATTCTCTTGCAGTCTTTAGAGTTTGCCGCTGGTTGCTGTGTATATTCTTAGAGGCTTGTTGGTCGCTTTGTACTGTGACCTCTCTACCATAAGTATACTGATGGAACCTTTGAATTCCCAATACTACTATGGCCATAAGACTCTTTCTCTATTTGGGCATAGCCTTTTTCTGTTGGAGTGCACAACTACCAAAATGCTACCGTTTACCTTTCTGTGTCCGGGCGGCCCCCAGGTCCCATGTCTGATGCATCGCACTGAAGTGTCAATTCCTCTTCCTTGTTGTAGTTACCTGTAGGACTGTACTTTAGCGATTTTGTTCTTTTCAGTCTTGAAACGCCCCTTCTGGGATGTTCGTCCGTTCCTACTGTTCTCCTTGTGTGTGAGTTGTCTCAGAAATCTCAGTCATATGACAAAAGTGGTCATAGAACTTAGAAAGATACATCCCAACTAGTCTCTCTACCCGTTTCACGTCTGTTGGCCTTGGCATACTCTCTGACCGTACTTTCTCCAGGTCATCTCAGTCCCTTGGCCTATGAGAAAGATTACCTATGTAGGGTACCGCTCTTTGTCTGAGCTTTAATGTTGTTCACGTCAGCTTGATGTTTTGCTCTCTGCACCTGGGTGAGAATGTGTCTGACTTTTCTCGCCGTTGGCACTTTTTCTGCCTCCTCTTGTGATGGCTCCATCCCCTGGATTTTGACACATCATCTGCTATTGATGTTGGACTCATGGGGAGGCCCCTCATGGGCCTACACAAGCTTTCTTTGGAACACTTCCAGTGCTGGGCTTATTCCCATCAGCATCCTTGGCCAACACGGATAGCGACCAGCAATTGGCGCTGAGGCGAATGTGGTAATCTGAGGAGCCACGCTCGACTTTTCACTAGTCTGATGTGTTCTGCAGAAGACCTTGCGTCAGTCGGAGACTGTTGAATTATTTGGCCTATTGTTATTAAGTTCTATGTTTGGACTGTGGATAGTACTTCATGTTAGTTAGTGCCCGATTCAGAGGTTTTGCCTAGGATCTATACAGATCCTTCAGGTCCGGTATTAGGTGGTCCTCACTGCGACCATGCCACGGAGGATCCGGTCTCAGTGCTGCGTTCCACTGGTGCTGATTCATCCCTCTTCTCTCTAGATCTTTGAGTTCCTTCTTGTGAGGTGTCCATCATAGTTGCAGTTTTCACTGGCGGTACTCTGTCATCTATCTCTATTCTATATTCCACCTCAATGCAGCCAATCTCCGGTGAACAACATCCTCCAAATCTCATTTTATTTTGTCCATGGTCATGTGTTTGCCACTTTCTCCCTTTGTCACTGGGCTCGGCTCTTTCTTCACTATGCTGTCTATAGCCAGAATGTTCTCGAGCTGTACTTTTATCAACTTCATTGCCTCGCTGGCTTTTCTGCTACTCTGGTCAACCACTTGAAACTCTGCTCTGTCCAGCTTGTTTTTTCTGGGGTTTCTGACCTTAAAGTGTAATTCCGGCGAAAATGGAACCCAGGGTCTTTGTTTGGGCATTGAAAACCATTGTTATGTCTGAAAACATGCCAGTTGTCTTTTATAATGTGTCCTGTTGGACTCGTTTAGGTTATGGCCACTGCAATGGACAGGGGTAAACTGTGTCTTTAAGGTTTTCAGCCAGTGATGTACAGCATGTCGTAAAATGTAAGGTGTGCCGGCAGTTCAGTAAATGCAACAAACGAAGCAAACACGTTGTGGTCATGACTCCTCACGAACACAATATTTGTGGCGAACACGAGGATGGCTGAACATTCGCCTTGCGCCGCCTCTCACCTTTCTACCGGTTCCCGGCGACCCAGCTGTCCCCTGGGATCGGTGGCTGCGGTCATTTGAGGATTATCTGCTGGCGTTGGGTCACACGGACCTAGCGGAGGCACGGCAGTGTGCGCTCCTACGCCCATTGCCTTCGGGCGAGAGAGAGCAGCGAGTCTTCGCCACGCTCACCTTATTGGACGATAAGTACGCCACAGCCACGGCCGCTTTAAAGGCGCACTTCAGCTCCGGGAGAAGCCGGCGGATGTACCGTTTCGAGTTTCTCTCAGAGACCCAGAAGCCGGGTGAGCCCGTTGCCCACTTCGTGTCAGCTTTACGTGAGCTGGCTAGGCTTTGTGACTTTGGGGCTTTGGAGGATGGACTTGTGGTTGACCAGTTAATAGAGAAAACGTCATGCAACCAACTGAGGGAGAGACTTTTACTAGAGCCAGACTCCATGACACTAGCAGATGCTGTAGTGATTGGAAAACAGTTGGAAACGGCCCTAGCGGAGGCGCGCAAGTTCGGCCGCGCAGTGCACGACCCGATGACGTCATCACCGCCGTCAGTTCATCATACAGAGACTGCAGGGCCAAACGACGGGGTGAGTGACAGTTTGGATGTACATAGAGTGGACAGGGGGCCCAGGGAGGGTGGGGCCAAGAGCTGTAGCAACTGTGGCTCTTCTCAGATCAATCATGCCCTGCTCGGGGAAAACGTTGCCGCAACTGCAGCAGATTGAACCATTTTGCACGCTGCTGTCGCTCTTCCCCTGCTTCCCATGATACTGCTGCTGTCCCCATAAACACTGTTCAGACCTCACAGCCTGCCTTCAAACATTGCACATGCCGTGTGGGCACAGCTCTAATCCCGCTCCTCGTGGACACAGGAGCCAAAGTGTCAATCCTGAACGAATGCACACATGACCGTTTCTTCAGTCAGGTGCCTCTGGAAGCAGCGGTTAAACCCCTGTTGGGCTACGGCCATTCTCCCATCTCCACTCTGGGCGTGGCTTGCCTTCCCGTCAGATATGAGCAACAATGTGCGCCTAACGCCAAGTTCTGCATCACCCGGAGGGGAGCCAACATTATGGGCCTAGACTTGTTCCTTGCCCTGGGTTTTGCTGTGAGTGATGCTAGGGGCCAGCATGTCCTGCAGGTCGCCACCTCCTGGCCTGACCGCTACGCACAACTGTTCAACGGGCTGGGCCGCATGACAGGATTTGTAAACCAGCCTACGGTTGACCAGTCAGTCCGCCCTGTCATCCAGCCTCTACGGCGCATTCCTCTGGCTCTCCGTGACGCAGTGGAGGCCGAGCTGCAGCGCCTGGTGGGGGCAGACGTCGTCGAGCCTGTCGACGCCTCGCCATGGGTGTCAAACCTTGTGATGGCTAAGAAAAAGGGGGGTGGACTGCGACTCTGTGTGGACCTCACAGTACCCCCTGCCTACGGCTGAGGAACTCACTAGCCATTTCTACGGCTCCACTGTCTTCAGTAAGATGGACCTACGAAATGGCTACCTGCAGGTTCCTCTGGCACGACCCAGCATGGACCTTACAGCGTTTGTCACGCACATGGGGGTCTTCAGATTCAAACGCATGGCATTTGGACTCTCATCAGCCCCGAGCTGTTTTCAGAAGATAATGTCACTCATACTGGCCGGTATCCAGGGTGTCTCCATCTACCTGGATGACGTGGTCGTGCATGCACCCTCCACCACACTGCATGATGCTCGCCTGGCGCAAGTCTTTCAGCGTTTCGAACAGCATGGGGTCACACTGAACGCTGAAAAGTGCATGTTCGGGGTTGAGGAAGTTGAGTTCCTGGGCTTCAGGCTCTCGAAGGAGGGCATCATCCCGATTATGTCCCACACTGAAGCCATTCTGTCCCTCCCAGACCCGCAGTCACCATCCCAGCTGTCTTCCTTCCTGGGGATGGCCGCCTACTATCTCAGGTTTACGCCACACTTCTCTGATTCAACAGCTCCCTTGCGCCGGCTGCTCAGGAAGGAGGCTGCGTGGGACTGGACCCCGGCCTGCCATGAAGCCGTGCGCGTCATCAAACAGCGGCTCACGTCCCCGCCCACACTGACCCATTTCAGCCTGACTGCGCCCACCTTGGTCACCTGTGACGCATCCGGGGTGGCGCTGGGCGCTGTCCTCTCCCAGACTCAAGATGGGGTGGAACGCCCGGTAGCTTTCGCCTCACGAGCACTTACTCCAGCGGAGCAGAAGTATTCGGTGGGGGAGAGGGAGGCTCTGGCCTGCCTGTGGGCTTGCGAACGCTGGCATGTTTATTTATACGGGAGGGCTTTCACCATTCGCACAGACCACCAAGCGCTGACGGCACTGCTGGAGACCCAAGGCTCGGGGCACAGGCCTATGAGACTGCTAAGGTGGGCTGACAGGCTGAACCAGTACAACTTCAGCCTGGAGTTTGTGCCTGGGCGGGCCAACACGGTGGCCGACCTCCTGTCCAGGGCTGTGTCGGTGACGAAGGAGATGGGTGGGGTGTCACCAGACCCAGAGTGCGATGAAGACTGGGTCCACATCCTGCATGGGCCCCTCAGCTCAGCAGTCACCCTGGCGGAGCTGCAGCAGGCCTCAGCGGCCGATGAGGCCCTCACGACTCTCCGCACCTACGTCCGGGACGGCTGGCCTGCCAAAGTGGATGATAGGCTGCTTCCCTACTACCGTTTCCGCAACGAGCTCTCCTGCTGGGGGGCTGTGTGTGCCTAGCTCGCGGTCACCGTGCGGTCATTCCAGAGACTCTCAGGTCCGGAGTTACTACACATGGCGCATGAGGGGCACCTTGGGGTGGTCAAGGTAAAGCAGCGCTGCCGGGATACAGTTTGGTGGCCCCACATAGACTCTGACGTTGAGGAGCTGGTGCGTAACTGCGCCTGCTGCCTTCTGAGTGGGAAAACAGGCCAGCCCGCCACAGCCCCTCTCACCCCAACCCCTTGGCCGTCTTCACCCTGGGAACATATCCAGGTCGACATCTGCGGTGAACTTCACGGGGCGCCTGCTCATGCCCGTTACCTGCTGGTGGTGCACGATCTTCATTCGAAATGGCCAGAGGTTTTCCAGTTGAGCTCCATCACCGTGCACTCCATCGTCGACCGCCTGGACAACCTGTTTGGGCGCTGGGGCCTCCCGGATGTGGTCACAACAGATAACGGGCCCCAATTCACATCAGCAGAGTTCGCAGAGTTTCTCACGCTGCGGTCCATCAAGCACATCAGGACGGCAGTGTATCACCTAGAGAGTAATGGAGGGGTGGAAAGACTGAATAGGACTCCTCAAAAAATGGTATCCGAGCCCTGCCTGGAGGAAGGGAAGACCTTCAGCAACGCTCTCAACCAAACTCTCCTGACCATCCGGGCATCCAAACATTCCACCACTGGAGTGTCACCTGCATTGCCAATGATTGGTCCGTGAACTAAAAGCAACCACTGGACTGCTTGAGAGCTGAGCCACCTCCTGCACGTGGGAGCTCAGGGCTCCAGGAAAGCCAGAGCTCAGGTGAAACATTCGCATTGCTCGGATGAAAGTGAAGTACGGATGCCACACGTAGGGTGCAGACCCCCTCACTTTCAGCAGGGGATTGGGTCAGGATCAAACGCCTCCACCGCCAAAATAAGCTGCAGTTCATACTGGTCAGAGCCCCTGCGGGTGACTAAGCAGCTGGGGCCGGCCACTTACAAACTGGAGAACGGGACTCGTTGGCACTCAAACCGCCTGCACAGAGTTGCAAGCCCCACTGCACCAGCCTCACCTCTGTCGCCGGCAGCTCTAGGTTGGCAGCCCCGGCCAGGAGCTTAATCGGGTGGCAGGGGACCCCACCAGCGCCACTCGACGCAGCTTTCAGGGCCAACACGCCGCCCTCAGAGGATGAGGGCCCCGCCTGTCTGGCATGGGGACTATGTGACAGGGTGACATTGACATTGGGGGGGGGGGGGGGGTGCGAGGTGAATGTTATGTTTCTGTTCCCTGGGGGGTGGGGGGAAAATGTTATGTCTGAAAACATGCAGTTTTTCTTTATAATGTGTCCTGTTGGACTCTGTTAGGTTATGCACTGCAATTGACAGGTTACCGTGTCTTTAAGGTTTTCAGCAGTGATGTACAGCAATGTCGTAAAATGTAAGGTGTGCGGCAGTTCAGTAAACGCAACAAACGAAGCAAAACGTTGTGGTCATTGACTCCTACACGAACACAATACCCATCAAATAAGCCCTCCAGATACCTTTTTCATTGAAAATCTATCAATTGAACAATCATATATAACACGACAAATAAGCAAACCACTTTATCTCAAGTCTATCCATAGCCACTTGCTTGCTCTTAGAATAGCATTCTTCAGCAATGAAACTTTCTTTGGGTCAGCAGCTCTTTTAGGAATTGATGAAGTTGTCCTTATCGAAATGAGCACTGCAGACACGGTGATCCTTCTGCATCAGCACCTCGATTGGCGTCTCAATGTCCATATTCAAAACAATAAGCCACTGGTCTGCCAGAGATCGGTCACTGTACCGCGATGGCAGTGTATGGAAGTTTCTGGGGTGTAACTTTTCATTTGTTTTCCGCAGCTGGGGAAAACACAAACACGAACCTCTCTCTTGACTTCAAGCTGTAGATGGGTCGTCTTCTCCGGTGCTTGAGCTGTCCTTCACTCTCCGGTGCTTGAGCTGTCCTTCACTCTATGCGTTAATCATGTGTGCAGTGCGTCTTCTGTCAACGTGCCATGCTTGATTGTAGCAAACAAATATTTTGTAACTAACCTGCATATGCAAGTCCTTTAATTTACGGGTCAACACTTATTATACATCATTTATAAATTACAAAACCTTCCTCATTGAACTGACTTGTCAGTTCAAGTCGACTTGTGTGGACTTCCTGTAACATGGACCTACCGGTAATGCTTGTTAAACTGTCTTTTTAAATAAACTCTGGGTTTGCAAACTAAGATGTTGGTGCTTCGTTTTATGTGTAGGGACCCTAGTCATGCTACTGCAGAGGTTTGGTGCTATTTTTAGCAATATTAGCGGTTCAAAAATGCCCATTTGGAAGCAAAACTCAATGCCCCAATCCAATAACATGGATGCCAAACATTGTTCAAGTGCTAATACTCGATTATCAATGAAGAAGTTTACTGGAGGGCTTATTTGGATGGGTTTTTCATTGCCAAAACAATTAACCCTGGGTTCAATTTATGCCGGAATTACACTTTAAGCTTACATGTACTCAGAGGAGCCAACTTGGTCTTGTTATACATCACTATTACTTTCTCAGTGTGCTCTCTAAATGTGTGTTCTTGGGTTTAGAAGATCGATGGGGATGATATACCAGGTGGCCCCACATTTTATCTGGAAGTTAACTAACTTTTCCCCTATCTTCATTCCTGCAAAGAGCTGCGGGCCCTGACTGTGGCTGTGTTTGACCTGGTTTACAGTTTCAACCTCTCTATTTACTTCAGTTATACAGTTGACATCCTCATAAGAGTCACTGTCACTAGTGTGCTCTGTAACTGCATGCACTTTCTTAGTTTTCCTACTGCTCTCTTGTCTCGATCTGCACTGAACTGCAAAATGATTTTCCTTTCCACACTTCTTATACTTTTTTCCAAAAGCTGGGATTTTTTTCTTATTCCTCTCGTGTGTTCTACCACAAAACTTGCACAGTATCTCATTGTCTTTTTGTCTCTCTTCTGCCTGTTTCAGTGCCTGTACCTCCTCCACTGTCCTTGAGGTGTTTTGCTATACTTCCTTGACAGCTCTGTACCTCTTACAAATGTTGCAGGGCATGTATCAAGAGTCCAGCTTCTCTTCCTTAACTAATCTCTCCCCTCAGTGCTGAGCTATTTGTACCACACACACAAGTCAATCTCTAATCAATGAATCTCTAATGTCCCCAAAAATTGCAACTACTAGCAAGCATTTTCCAAGTCTGTTAAAATAGATTTCCACGTTTTTCATCCAATCCTTGGTTCCTTGTGAAGAATCGGTCGCTTTCCACAGTCTCATTTACCTTTGGGTTGCAGTGTTTGTCAAACTGCTGGGTCATTGAACTCACTGTGGTCCTCTGCTGAAGGGCTGGCACCTTCGACTAAGTTGGCCCCAAAGTTCTCTGCGCTTTTTTCTCGCATGAGATAGGTTGAATAGCTTGACTTTTGTGGTCTCTTCGGCGGTCTGGCATGGTAAGGTCCATGTACACAGTGTGAACTCTTCCTTCAAACTTTTCAATGACTTCGCCATGTTGATTGGAGCCCAAAAAAAAAAGTTCCAGGGGGTTTTAGTCCTTCCCATCGCCATCAGTTAGCTGTGTTTTCTGACGCGATTGCAGGTAGTTGTCTTGCCTCCTTCTGTAAGGCTAACGTTAGCCTGCTGCTAGCTAGCTAAACTTTCCACTTTTCATAGATAATTCTGACAATTTTGGATGCATTCCGCTGCCACCACATTTCATTTATGTTCTGTCTCTATCTGGGCTTAATACATAATGGACGATTAAAGCAGTCTTGCTTACTTGAATTTTATTTGCATGAGTTCCACCATCATCTCTCAACTCTCTGCTTTCGTAACGTTATCTGAACTGGTCCGCGAGCGCGGTGCTACCTCTAAATCAGTCCCCCGTACGACAGTACTCAAATAAAACAATCCTATTGTTACACCTCACATAGTCCTAGTGACGTAGGTATGGGGGTGCACTCCACCGGAAGTAGTTGAGGACAAGGTTCAGGTCAGTCTTGAGAGTGATATTAGAGGTGGGATTATGCTGCTTGCATGTTTGGGGCTCCAGGCTCCGTGGAAAATCACATCCAAGTTAGTAGAAGCGCGTTCACATTCTAAACTAATGCAAAAGTACCAGTGAGAGGCCCAAGGAAAGCAATGGAGATGAAATTGTCACAACACAACGAAGGGGCTGTAAAAATGTGAGAAAAAGGAAGCAGGCATTTGAGGGGTGGGCCCGTAGCTGTTAAATTGATCCATTTTTATTGAGTTTTCAAAGTTCTCTAAAGCACTAAAACATCCTCTTTAGGAACACATGTACTTCTTGGGGGGAAAAGGAAGTAACGAGCCATGATTTCATACATTCAATCTGGACTCGGCTAAAGCAAGGGACCAGGTGCTTATGCTGACTGGCTTCTCTTTAGGGAACGGCAGAGCAAGTCACGTAGGAAAACCTGAAGGATCCAAGGAACACTGTAAAAGTAGAAATGTCTACGATTCAGCCGCAACAGTTATTAGGGGGGAGACTTTCATAATAAATGCTCAATAACCCTGTTCTGGCCCATTGGCATCAGGGTGACACCAATTAGCATAGCTTTGCTGGTTGGTTGGAGTGAGTGGGAATTTTTATTTTCTAAAGTATATACAGTAGTATATAGCAGGGCAGAAATTTCACCGGCGGCCACGACCGTCTGTCTGGCCTTGATACCCATCAAGCCGGCCCTTGTGCTGAATACACAATGTAATACATAGTGTAGTATCGATAAGAACCACTCTTGATCCACTCGGTTGTGGCAGAGCCTTATAGCAGGTCCCACACCATGTGACCCTAAACCTTTTTACAAATTAACAAAAATATAGTTTTGATATAAATTCTATACTGTTCATTAAAAACACAGTAATACTTTTAGAAATGGCAACACCAAATGGCCTTGCCCCTTAAATTATTAAATTCCAAGCCTGGTATGTAGTAATATTTCAGTTATAGAATGTGATTTTATGATAACCCTATGGATCAGCATTAACTAAAGATATGTTCAGGTAATTTTAACCAAAGATTTTGTGGAAATGTTATACATTGCAACTTTAAGTAGCAACCGATTTGCAGGCCTGTATTTGAAGGATTCTTTCACTGTTCATGAAAAAACTGAAATGTTGAATTTTTTTGAGTAAGCCCTTTATTATAACAACACAAAGGTGAGGAAAAGCGAGCAGTGAACATGAGGGCTTCTGTGTGGACAAATGCACTGGCAAAAATGTGTAATTTGCTGTGTATATGTTGCTGTCTTGTTTACCTCTGTTGTCATGTGCAGGTGCCAGTCAATTAATCACCTGTTCATCCTCCTGCCTCTAACAACCAGCTCATCTTTTTCCACCAATCACCTCATCATTTCCCAGTGGGGAGGGGGAGGACTGTTACAAAGCTGAAAGCCAGTTTGACTAGACTCTCTCTCTCTCTCTCTCTCTCTCTCTCTCTCTCTCTCTCTCTCTCTCTCCTCTCTCTCTCTCTCTCTCTCTCTCTCTCTCTCTCTCTCTCTCTTAGAGATTGATACATAGAGCATTTAATGAATGACCCATAGTTTCCCTTCTCCCCCTTCATGCATTTGTTATGAACCATTTGTTGGCCCCAATATGTCTATGTTCTGTGTTGCCTCCCCAACCATGTCAGACTTTGAGCAAACCTGGCCTTGGTCGGGCCAATCACAATCGTTTATCTAATATTGGTCCTATAATAATCAAAATGTCCTCTACAATAATACTATCATGACCTCACTTGAATAGTTCCTTGATATGACCCTCCCAACCTTAGTATTGGGTTTGTGAATAGCTTTCAGTCACTTTAACAGATGTTCTGAGAGCCATACAGGGAGCTGAGCATTGTGATAAATGGAACAGTGTGCGTTTATTTAATTAAAGCTGAGCATTGGCCTTAACATACTTCAACAATATTATGCAATGCTAATCACATTGTCATTGTTTCATATGATACAAAGGTCCTATGTCCTATCAACTGTTTCCCCTACCTTTAAGCCAGTCAAAGTTAAGTGATTTAATTTATTTATAATTAGTCAGGTTGCAAAGCAAGCCAAACTATAGATATTCTGTGTCTGTGTTCTCTTCTACAGTTTGAGGTCAGTTCAAAACCAAACAATTCAGTGCAGTGTGCTTTTCATCCACATTCTTCTATTCTGAGGCCAGGCGACAGGATGCCGTTTCAACAACTCCATATAAATATGAATTTATTTTCTGTCCAATACAGGCGAATGGTTTAATCGATAAATAGCCTACATGATTATTATCTCACTATTATTTCCCCTTGTCTGCCACAGAGTGGGAAGGAGAACTGAGGAGACAGAATGCAGCCGAGAAGAGAGGTGTTGAAACAATGACGTGGAGAGGACAAGTGAGGGCGGCATGAGAGAGGTAGAGCAAAGAGTAGTAGGAGAACATGTTTTTGGAATCTGAATAGGCTGTGTCATCAAGAAAATCAAGAGGAAATAATAGGTAGATCTCTGCAATCTTATTTAAATTTAAAGAAACTTTGGTTGTAGCTTTCATGGTAAGGAGAAGAAAGAAAAAAGTAGCATTTATTGGTTAATGAAATATATGAGTTTAAGAACATCTTTGGTGATTATCTTATTGTTGTACCTCCCGGACCCCACCCTCCCAACCCAAGTAGGTTCCCCCAGTGAAACATTTCACCACTTGTTATAACTAGTTGTGGATTGTCATTATATAGTTAGCACCGGGGTTAATAAAAAAATGGTTGTGACACAGCTATAACATAGTTATTTCACCATGTTCATATTGTTTTTGTTTTGGAGTATTTCTTTGACACTTGAAACCAGCACCAAATGTAGGAAACATGTCTGAAGGCATGGAGGAACTGAAGGTTCTGATGTGGCAGCTACGTCAGCTTAAGGCTGACAACTAACAGTCACATGGACAAGTTTGGACCTCAACAACAGCGGGCTCTTCTGCAGAGACCATACCGCCCACCACCTCAGTATTACCATCCTCAACAAAGAGCTCACTCGTTCATGATCCTCTGGAGCGGAAATGCCAAAGATCCAATGGAAATCTCACAGTTAGAAGCGCCTCACATGTGTTTGAAGGTCTGGCATAGGCCACTGGCTGAACAATAATAGTTTTTGTATGACTACATAGAGGGGGGGTTGTGAATCTGAAATGGACCATTATCCCCTTGAAACAGGAAATACACCAGAGAAAGTGTTTGCACCAGTCCTCCCAGTTAGTTAGTTCTTCAGTGGGACCAGAGCGCAAGAGAACCATCACGAGACTATTCTTCTGCATTAAAGTCCTAAATGGATGTAAAACACTTGGTGGGGATGTTCCAAACTCGAAGGGGTTATTTTTGATTAGTTCATAGATGTTGTCCTAGATAATATGTTACACAGAGAATTGAAGCAGCGGGTGTCCACTGAGCTCATTGTTTTGTCTCAATATTGCAAACAAGTGAGTGGAGGAAGCACTTGGTAAAGCTAGGCACAGAGTGTATTATTGTGATACATCCAAGCAGTATGATGTGAAAACAAATGCGACAGCAGTAAAAACCGGCAGTGAAATTGTGTGGAAAGTTCCTAATCAAAGGACTTACCAGCCACCCACCATAATGCGATTACAGTTTATCTGCAAAGATATGATGCCTATTAACGTCTCGCAAGGGTCTGGATTCAAAGATTTTGTCCACGAGCTTGAGCCAAGGCACACAGTTCCTAGCGGCGCCACCAACCTCCACAGAGTTGTGAAACTATACAATACCACTATAGAGAAGATAAGAAAAATGAATAGTTGAGAAAAGATAGCCATGACAACCGACGGCTGGACCTCACTAGCCATGGAGGCATATGTGACACTGCACATTTAATAGACGAGGAATGTGAACTGAAAGACATTATTCTCAAACGACCGAAGCTCAGAAAAGTCAAACTGCCGAGAATGTGCCACAGTACAACGTGAGTCGGTACTCTATAACAACATACTCATAGAGTGCAATGTGAGTCGTGATTCTGTACTCTCTCCCACAACATACTCAGAGTACAATGTGAGTCTGTCCTCTCTTAAACAATGTAAGAAGAGAGTACAACGTCTGTCGGTACTCTCTATAACAACGTAATCAGAGAATGCAATGTGAGTCGTGACTCGTGAGTCTGCACTCTCTGTAATAACGTACTCAGAGAGTAGAACGTGATTCGGTACTCTCTGTAACAACTTTGATTTTTAGAAATAATTAGATTATAATGTTGCTATAAGTGCAGTATGCATTTTATTTAATTTGTTGGGATCGGTTTGTGTTTTGACCAACAGTGACAAAATCCACCTTGAAGTCTCTTGCTATCTCGCTGAGAAGAGTTGTGTACATTTCAAAGGAATAGTGAAAAAAGAAGCCAGGGGATACTGGTGGGGAATCAACCTTTTTGGAAATGATTTGAAAATTAAAGCAGGGCAGAGTGCAGTACCATGGAGATGGCATCTCCCATACTCCTGTCGGGGTCATCCCTATGTTCCCCGGGTCCTATGTTCCCCGCTCGGGGAACATAGGACCCTTTCTTAAAAAAAGGTCCTATGTTCCCCGTTTTTCCCAAAAAGGGTCCTATGTTCCCCTGTAGCAATACATACCGGGGAGCATAGGACCCTTTTTCTCAAAAAGGGTCCTATGCTCCCCACTGTTGCGGGAAATACAGGACCCTTTTCTGAGAAAAGGGTCCTATGTTCCCTGCAATCTATCAATCTTTAAAAAATATTATGCAATATAATTGTATAATAATATCACGGCCAAAAGCTCTGTGCGCCTCCGGATGGCTGTAGCGCGGAGGGCTCTCGCAGGGATTGGGTTTCTCGGGGTTTGTTTACCGGCGTCGGGTTCTCCGACGTCTCTCCCTCTTCCACAAAAGGTAAAGACATGCAATGGTGGTTATCTCGGCCAGAATTTGGCAGTAATGATGGAAAAAGTAACAGACCGGGGAACATAGGACCCTTTTTTAAACGCCAAGAATCCAGACACAGCTCACGCTTTGGGAGTACAAAGATTGGATGGCCCTGAGGAGAGACCCCCCCACCCCATACTCCCGCAGCACCTCCCACAGTTTCTCCCGGGGGACCAGGTCATATGCCTTTTCCAGATCCACAAAACACATGTAGACCGGATGGGCATACTCCCAGGCCCCCTCCAGGATCCTTGTGAGAGTGAAGAGTTGGTCCATAGTTCCACGTCCGGGGCGAATGATGCTGCAGTCCAAAATCCATTTGCAGGTGGTAATCCGCAGCCACAACTCCTCACCGGTAGAGATAGCGAGTGAGGAGTTGCCCATAGGCCTCCTTTGCTTCCCCGCTTTTGTTAAGGCCACGATGCCGTCTGTTGGTCCTTCCGACTGATAGAGGAGAGTTAGTGGTCTCCGCTGTTTTGGGAACAAGTTTGTTGATCAATTTGCCAAGATTGCATAAAAACAATGTTTATAGTTCCTGCCGTTTGTACAATATGTACGGAAAACTGAACTTGAGGAAAACAAGCAGATTAATACCTTCAGGGCTTCTTTGATGCATATGCTGCCATGGTATGATATCTCCCTTACTGCTCATCGATGGAAATCCAGGGGTCCACCATTGCTAGTGATTTGTTTAAAGAGTTCAGGTAAATTCCTCCTGACCAAACTGAGGAAATTGGGACCCGCCCTAATGGGACTGCAGTAGTGCGGTAGTTGATGCACTGTCCAACAAACCTAGCAACCTCAGCTAGCCATAGTACAGCTAACAGGTCCTTATTAAATGTCTAGAAGTATGTCCTACACAGCCAGATTTTTAGGCACGTCTGTCCGTCTCTGTGTTATGTGCTGGTTGAGTTGTGAGTAACCATTAGGGATGCAACAATATTCGGTATTTTACCGAACCGTTCAATACGCCCTGTTCGGTTCAATGCACAACGGCAAACAACAGTATTTTCGGTACGTTTCCTTGAACGCTGAGGAGCGCTGGCTGGCTCCTGGGACCTTCTGATTGGCCTTCTTACACCCCGTCCTGACATACAGCGATGCGACAGCGACGCGAGCGAGGCGAGGAAAAGTGATTAGAATGTGTACTTTTCAATGAGCCTGTCCTGACGTGCCGCGAGCGATGTCGCTCAACCCTGAATTTATCGCTCGCGTTGTCTCTATCTGGACGACATTTCGCGGCGGTGTCCCGCCCCAAAACACTTCTTATTGGTTGATAAGTACACGCTGCTTCCTGTTGAATGTGTTTACATCCCTCGATGATTTGATTGGGTTTGGATTCTTAACCAATAAAATACACTCGCGACAAAATCGTCACGCTGCATATCAGGACACCCTCGCGAGTTTTCGTCGCCGTTTCGCTCGCTCGCTGTATGTCAGGACGAGGTGTAACACCAAGCAACGAGCAGGACCAGGCATCATCAGTGTCCCCTCCTCAAAACAGAGCAGCAGACCAAAGCATTTCCCCAAAGGATTGAGGAAGAGGTTTCCTCATACAAAGCAGCTGCTGGCCTTAATGTGGATGCTGATCCTTTCCACTGGTGGAAAGAACATCAGGTCACATTCCCCCACATTTCCAAGGTTGCTCAACGGTACCTCTGTGTCCCTGGCACCTCCGTAGCAAGCGAAAGAGTCTTCTCCACTGCAGGTGACATTGTGAGTGCCAGCCGTTCTCGGCTTGATCCAGAGCATGTTGATATGCTCATCTTTTTGCAGAAGAACCTCACCATAAAGACATAGATCTTTAACTGACTTGATGTTGCACTTTGTGTAATGTTTGTTTACATTGTTTACACATTACCTATTTATAACTGAGGGATAGCACTTCCCTTGTGCAGGTTGTATTAAGTCCTCTTGTTCAATTATTTTGGATGCTGCACTTTACATTGTTGTTAACATTTTATATTTTTCATAACTGGTCAAGGCAAGTACTGCTTTTCAGTGTGCTGGTTGTATTAAGCCCTCTTGTTTAATTATTTTGGATGCTGCACTTTATCTTGTTAACATTTTATATTTTTCATAACGGGTCAAGGCAAGTACTGTTTTTGAGGTTGTAATAAGTCCTCTTGCTCAATTATTTTTGATGCTGCACTTTACATTGTTGTTTACATTTTGTATTATTCATAACAAGAGGCCAAGGCAAGTACTGCCTTCAAGTGTGCAGGTTGTAAAAGGTTTGTTCAAGTATTTTGAATGGATGCTACAATTTGTCATGTTTACATTTAATTGTATTTGTAGTGTTTAGTACTTAACTTAATATTTAATTTGTGTGGTTTTATGTTTGCTGTTTAATTTGATCTGATCACTGTTTTTTAATAAAGTTTGTGGTTTGATTATATCTGTGCTGCTTTTAATTATTTTTACATTGCAATATTGCCTTTGCTAGTCTGAGTAGTTGTATATTAAAATATCGAAACCGTATTGTTATCGTAGCCCAAAAACCGCGATGCATACCGAACCGTGGGAAAACTGTACCGTTGCATCCCTAGTAACCATATTAGAAAACTTGGTTTCTGGACAAATCTATTCAGGCCATTATTGTCTTATACTTTACTTATCATGGTCCGCCCCTGGTTTTCCCATTCACCTGCCTGCCACCCTGATCCCCCCTAATTAACCCACCCACCTTCACCTGTGCTCCCCCTATACAACAGTCCTCTCCTTTCACTCAGTCCTTGCCAGATTGTCTCGTTTCATTCAGAGCTTTCCCGCAACTCCTGATTGACTTTGTCTACTCCACTCTGCCTGATAACGAACCCTCGCCTGTCTGACCTCCTAACGCTGCCTCGTCCAGTCCCTGTCGATCTGTCTGCTCCTTGGTCCCCGTCTCCTGATCCACCTGCCTGACTTCCTGTTATCGACCCTTCACCTGCCTGACCTCCCGCCCGACGTCGAGTCACTGTCGGTCTCTCCAGTCGCTGACTCCCGATCTGCTCTTCGCCCTCTCCCGTTGCCGACCTCTCGCCTGCTGTCCCACCGATGATTCCCTGCCCACCTGTCAGTGACTTTACTGTCTGCTCTCTGCCTGCTCGATGCTGTACCGAAATAAATCCTTGAAACTGTCCTCAACTGTTGTCTGACTGTGCACTTGGGTTCTGCCTAAACCTCCCCCCGTTACATAACTAGTACACGTCGAGCTACCGGATGCTTCGACAGAGGAATGCAAAAAAGGCAGCATAAGTGTTTAAGGTAAACATTCAAACAACTTGAAATTCAAGTAGGAAACACCCCTATTTTAACACTGTATGGGGTAACCTCTGCAAACACTCAGAACTAGTTACATTCATTTTGTTGAGGCTAGGTACACCAGGAAATATGGCACATCAGACCACCAATAGGAGTAAGTAAGGTAAATCGTTTTTGTGAAAAGTAGCCCTTCGAAGCAGCAATGTACAGACGAAGTACGAAGAAAAGAGGCAAAGAAAAAAAAAGAATAGAATGAAACATTACTGACGCACTGTTAATAACCAGAACAGGTACAAGAGAAGCAAAACACTGTTTTCCATGGTCAGTTATAGACATGGGAGGGCTGGCTAAAAGACAGAAGGCGCAGATAAATGGAACATCAGAGGACTGGAAGAACACACCGCAGGTGTACCCCTTCCGCTCAGAGATGTTAAAGCCTTGTTGATGCACATGATAAAGAAGTATACAAAGGAAGTGCAAGTGCCAATCTGGGCCAATCGGTAAGAGGCAACAGAGTGGACTTAGAAGGCCTCGGAGGACAACAAACTATGCAATCTATGGAAAGCAGTACGTGAGAAGTTCCAAAAGAATTTGGACCCGACCAAACTTAAGTACTTTATTTGTATAGCACCCTTCTCAGTACGAATACACAGAGTGCTTCACATCGTAGATAAAACCATCATAAAGTACATAACAATACGCAATAAAATATAGAAAGTACTGTGCATATTACATAGTAACAGCACAGATAACAACATAGGAAAACATCAGGTGGCACTTGATCGACCCGAGGGGGTCGAGGCAAAAACAATGGTAAATGGGAGGTAAGTCACATCCCACAGCATCTAACACCCAAAAGCCCTTTTAAACAAAAAAGTCTTCATTTGACCCTTGAAACAGTCTTCCGACTGGGCAAATCTTATCTCCAGTGGGAGCACGTTCCACATCTTCGGGGCCACTGCCCCAAAGGACCCCGAAGGACAAATGCTGAAAGACGAGTAAGCCCCTCAAGATTCCTCCTATGGTTCCAAAGACGAAAGAAGGAAGAAAATCCAGAAGCACCATGGAACTGTAAAAGATCATTAGCAAGAAGTGTTTTCCTCAAGAGGTCTAACCAAAACATCAGCTGAACCAGGGAGCACTAAGTCGGAAAACATTGTCTCGTAGAAAGAAAACATAAGTCGGAAGCTATGAATTTAGGTTTTGTTCTGTGTTGGTTATAATGGTTCCGGTTACGGAATTGTGCATTGCGTACCAATTCTGAGATGTTCATACTCCAAGCCTAACAACAGTTAATTACAAAAGATGGCTGAGCATTGTAGAATTCTAAAACCCAAACAGCATTGGTAAATATTATTTGCAATTCGAACAGAAGATACTTCAGATACCAAGATCTTGTCCTGTTGCATACAGATTCTGCATTCCTTTGCGGATACATGTTTATAGTGAAATCAAATGTGATTTTATTTTATTAAACTTTATTCTGCGAGAGCCTAAAAAATGTGTACTCTGAAACTAATTATATTGTTCTACTCATACCTATTTAAGTTAAGTGAAAATAAGCTACTTAATTGCTTTCTTTGTATCCTTTCAGACTAGTGTATCAAACTGAACTCCCTCATCTTAGTGCAATCATTACCATGATCATAAACAACAAATATATGTTGTATTCAATTATTACACCTTTTAACCGATTTATTAGTGTGAAAGAAATACCTGGCCACAGGCTACATTAGCAAACAAAAAATGCCTATATTTTCTATAACCGTGATATGTATATTCTTATAATGCATTCATGGTATATAGCTTACCATAGACACAGTAAACTACTGTTTATTTGCCTACTATAATCAAATAATAGACTAGCTTGTAATTTCAAATATAAGAATGACTGAATTCGAACAGGCTACTACATAGCCTGTCCCCCTCAGAAAAATTAATGAATTGAATTTTGTAGATTTGATATCCTCTATTCTTGTGCATTTTGGGGATGGCCACTACCTATTACCTATTACCTACTATTCATTCACATTCATAGCCTATATCCTGACTTGCAGGGCCTGGACATCCTTACACTGCATATACAGACCTACTTTATGGCCATTCCATCCGCGATTGCTATTTGACCTATTGTTGTTATCCTGAAATTGAGAAAAATCATTGTCCTTTAGCGTCCATTTTTTGTGAGTCTCAATGTCTACTTCAAATGCAGTTAGAAATATGGGACAGTTGCTTCATTTTGTTTATTGTCACGGTCTCTCCCACCGGATCCTCGCTGCCACTAGTTTTCTCTGTTAGTCTTGTCTGTCTCTGTCATGTTCTGTTTCAGGTACGGGGGCGTGGCCTGCTGAACTCCCCAACCCAGCCACAGTGATCACCCGCACCTGACCATCATCACCAATCACGCCCACCTGTATATCTTCCCCAGTCATTCAACCATTCGTCACCAGATCGTCAGCTATACTTAAGTTACCCTCCGACCTCTCTAGCCCTTTCTAATATATTCTCGTTATTCTCGTTCGAGTCGCCATTCCTGATCCTGTTGTTTCCCTTCTCAGTCATCGTTGTCACGTCCCCCTCTCCTGCTGGCATACCAGTTCCTCCGAACCGTCGAGGGTGACTATTTATCCGGCAATCTACCCGACCCACCAACTCCGGGTCGCCACGAACATTCTCCTCTGCTCTGTGTAGCAATAAACTGGTTAATTGCTATCAACCTCGTCCTGTCGTCATTTGTGCAATGCGTTTGGGTTCACCCCGTCTTGAGCCGTAACAGTACGATCTGGCCATAAGATGGACCCAGCCGACACAAATGACGCAGCCGATTCCCTCGCCGCTCGCTTAGCGGTTTTAACCCAGGAGGTACGCCGCCAAGGCGCCCTCGGGGTAGAACATTCCCGGAACCTGAGGGAGGCTTCCGCAAGCCTAGCCCGGTTTGCTACGGCATTGTCGTCCCTCAAGTCCCGGCTGACACCCCTTCCCCTGGTTCGTCCGCGGATCCCCCCGCTACGGCCCCTATCGTTCGTCGGGAGCCCTACGTCCCAACCCCGGCTCCATATGGAGGTAATCCAGGAGCCTGTCATGGATTCCTTCTCCAGGTAGGAGGAGTTTTCCAGCAGCAGCCGCTCACCTACGCCACCGAGACCTCCCGCATCGCCTACCTCGTCGCCTGCCTTCGGGGGGTGGCACTTACCTGGGCTTCGGCTGAGATGGACCGCGGGGGTCCCGAGGCCTCGAACTATTTAGCTTTTACTACGGCGCTGCGACGGACGTTCGATCATCCAGTTCGGGGGTGAGAGGCTGCCCAGAGAATTTTGGATTTACGCCAGGGCAGTCGCAGCGTGGCAGAGCTTGTGATTGATTTCCATATCTACGCAGCAGAGAGCGGCTGGCGTGACGACACTGTGAGAGACGTTTTTCAGCGCTCCCTGGCTGATCATCTACGGGATGAGATCGCGTTGCGGGACGAGCCGTCCGACTTAGAGGCACTCATTACTCTCGCCATGCAATTGGACAACCGCATTCGGGAGCGAAGGAGGGAGAGTGTCGTCCGGACCCCGTCATCTTTTCCTTCCCAGCACACGACCGTGAGACCTCCGACGCGGATTACCGAGGCCTTACGTGAACCTCGGAGCCTTCCTGAGCCAGAGCCTATGCAGCTGGGGCGCGTTCACCTAACTTTAGAGGAACGCGACCAGCGGCGACGGACGGGCGCTTGCATGTATTGTGGAAGGACGGGCCATATCCGCCTTCACTGTCCCCGGCGCCCGGGAAACGGTCCGGCTCGGTCGTAATGGGAGTTTATCGATCGAGTTGTGTCCCTAATTATTCTAACTCCCGTACTCTGCTCAAGGCCAATCTGTCATGGCAGAACCGCTCCATGCCCCTCTCCGCCCTCGTCGATTCCGGAGCAGACGAGAGTTTTTTGGACCGAAAGGTGGCTCGACAGCTGGGAGTAGACCTCATCCCACTCGACTATCTATGGAGGTCTATGGACCTCTATGGAGGTGAGTGCGCTCAACGGATTGCACCTGGACAGGATTGAGCATAAGACCGCTCCCATGTCCTTGCTGCTTTCCGGTAACCATCAGAAAAAGATTTTGTTTCACCTCATTGACTCACCCCAGACTCCTGTGGTCCTGGGCCATCCCTGACTTCGTCTTCATAACCCCAGTTTGGAGTGGGCCTCTGGTAAGATCACTGCTTGGAGTACCCATTGCCTATTGAACTGTTTACGCTCCATAGTCCAGGTGCCCCTGGACTATCATGATTTAGGACCTGTATTCAGTAAACAACACGCACTATCTCTGCCACCACATCAGCCTTATGATTGTGCCATTGATTTACTGCCTGGTTCCCCTCTCCCTAGCAGCCGCCTGTTTAACCTCTCCTTCCAGAACGAGAGGCCATGGAGGGGTATATCCGGGACTCTCTTGCCGCAGGGATTATTCCCCCCTGACAAGTCCCTTCGCCCCTGCATTGATTGTAGGGGACTCAACGACATTACGATTAAGAACAAGTACTCGTTGCCCCTCATAGACTCTGCCTTTGTTCCTCTGCGGGGAGCTACAGTTTTTACCAGCTGGACCTCCGTAACGCCTACCACTTGGTCCGCATCCGAGAAGGGGACGAGTGGAAGACAGGCTTCACTACCCCATTAGGTCATTTCGAGTACCTGGTGATGCCTTTTGGACTTACAAATGCCCCTGCAGTATTTCAGGCCCTGGTCAATGACGTATTGAGAGACATGCTCCATCAGTTTGTGTTCGTGTACATTGATGATATCCTGATTTTCTCCCGGTCCCTCGCAGAACACAAGCTGCATATCCGTCAAGTACTGCAGCATCTCTTGGAGAATCGACTATTTGTCAAGGCGGAGAAATGCGAATTCCATGTGCCATCGGTGACCTTCCTGGGATTCATTATCGGCCAGGGGAGGCTGGAGATGGATCCAGGGAAGGTAACTGCTGTAGCTGATTGGCCTACTCCCACCAATCGCAAGCAGCTCCAACACTTTCTGGGGTTTGCAAACTTCTACAGAAGGTTCATTAGGAACTTCAGCTGCGTCGCTGCGCCCCTCACAGCGCTGACAAGGTGTCAAGGTGACCTTCAGATGGACCTCGGAGGCCGCGGCGGCCTTCGAGGTGTTGAAGCGACGCTTCGTCTCCGCTCCGGTTCTCACGCAGCCCGATGGCAAGCTGCAATTCGTGGTGGAGGTCGATGCATCGGACACTGGAGTTGGAGCTGTACTGTCCCAACGCTCAGCCTCGGACGGTAAGCTTCACCCTTGTGCTTTCCTCTCTCGAGTGCTATCTCCCCCAGTGCGGAACTACGACGTGGGAAATCGGGAGCTCCTCGCCGTCAAGCTCGCGCTCGAGGAGTGGCGTCACTGGCTGGAGGGGGCGGAACTGTCGTTCGTCGTGTGGACGGACCACAAGAACCTAAGTTATATTCAACCTGCAAAACGTCTCAACTCCCGCCAGGCAAGGTGGGCGCTATTTTTTGGTCGCTTTAAATTCTCCCTCTCCTATCGCCCAGGTTCCCGCAACACCAAGCCGGACGCTTTGTCCCGTTTGCACTCCGTGGACGAGGAGTGCTCTGGTTTGGACTCCATTCTACCACCCACTTGTGTAGTGGGCTCAGTGGTCTGGAAGATTGAGTCCTTGGTTACCCAGGCCCAGGCTCATCAGGCCGATCCGGGCACGGGCCCTCCTGGTCGGTTGTTCGTTCCGGATGCAGTCCGTTCAGACGTGTTACAGTGGGGTCACTCGTCGAGGCTGGCTTGTCATCCCGGGATCGCCCGCTCCCCATCCCCAGTCGTCCGTGGTCCAACATCGCCCTTGATTTCGTTACCGGTCTCCCTCCATCCTGAGGTAACACCACCATACTCACCATAATTGATCGTTTTTCGAAGGCAGCCCACTTCATCGCACTACCTGGACTTCCCTCTGCGAGAGAGACTGCAGAGCTGATGATTTCTCAGGTTTTCCGAATACACGGCATCCCAGCGGACATCCTGTCAGACCGGGGCCCCCAATTTGTCTCCCAGGTGTGGCGAGCCTTCTGTTTGGCCCTGGGAACCACAGCCAGTCTCTCCTCTGGATATCACCCTCAGACCAACGGCCAGGCGGAGCGGGCAAACCAGTAACTGGAAGGCATGCTACGCTGCGTCACAGCTGCCAATCCCTCTTCATGGAGCCTTCATCTTCCTTGGGTTGAGTACGCACACAACACGCACAGAAATGACACTACCGGAATGTCTCCCTTTCTCTGCTCCCTGGGCTACCAGCCCCCGCTGTCTCCATCGCAGGAGGCAGAGATTGCTGTTCCTTCAGTTCGGTCCCACATCCTACGCTGCCAATGAACATGGAACAAGGCTCGGGCTGCGCTGCTTCGGGCTTCCACCCGCTCCCAGCGACAGGCCAATCGCCACCGGACACCAGCACCTCATTACGTCCCCGGCCAGAAGGTCTGGCTCTCAACTCAAGATGGCGCACGCTCTGCTGCGACAGCACTGACTGCACTCTCTGTTCATTGTGTTTTAACGTGCTTTGTGTAAAGTTTAAATGTTATATGTGGGCTAAATCAGACTGATCAGCCATGACAACAAGCTACAAGGTGATCACCGTTTTTCTCACAATCCTATGGCTGATCTGCAATAGCTTCGCACTCCAGCCCGGCACCGGCAATCGGCTACTCACCTACGGCCGAGATGAACTCCTGCTATACCGGGCCTCGCTGTGGAGCAACATCAAGCCTGCCGTGGTTCTACCGTCGGAGCTCAAGCCGAGGAAAAGGGGGAAACGTGGAGGTATCCGAAGCAGGGTAAGGAGAAGTCCCTTCAGACCACCCCTCCCAACCATCATCATGTCCAATGTTCGGTCACTCCGCAACAAGATGGATCTATTACATGCAAGGTGCCGATTTGAAAGGGCCTTCAGGGACATCTGCATCATCGCTCTTTCCGAGACCTGGCTGGAGGAGTCGGTATCCAACTCTGAGGTGAGCCTGGATAATTTCACCATCATCAGGTCCGACAGGACGAGGCACTTGGGGAAAACGCGAGGTGGTGCGGGTCTGCCTCTACATCAACGACAGGTGGTGTAACAACATCAAAGTGCACCGTAAAGTGTGCACACCTAACCTGGAGTTGACCCTGTCCCTCCGTCCCTTCTATCTCCCCCGGGAATTCCCCACTGTTGTGATCAGCTATGCTATGTTGCCCCCAGCGCTAATGTCAACATAGCAGCGGAGCTAATAGCCGAGGATGCTAATGTCATGCTAGCCAAGTACCCCGGTGCTCCGCTGTTCATTCTGGGGGACTTCAACGGCTGCAGACTGGAATGTGTGTTACCTTCACTCCAACAATATGTGGATATTCCAACAAGAAGGGGAAACATCTTGGATTTATGCTGCGGGAATATCACCGATGCCTTCCGTGCCCGCTCATATCCACTGCTCGGACTTGCTGACCACAACGTCATCTGTTAACTTCCGCTGTACAGACCAGAGCTGAAACGTCACAAACCACGGTGCCACAGCGCCCCCAAATGGTCGGAGGACGCCATCATCCAACTACAAGGCTCCCTGGCCTGCACCGACTGGGACACATTTGATGGGGATCTGGATGACAGGGTTTCTGTCATCACAGACTACATCAAATTCTGCATACGCACCACAATCCCATCGAAAATAATAAGGATATATCCCAATTCCAAACCCTGGATTACTCCTGAAATTAAACAGAGCCTGAAGGAAAAACACAAATCCTTCAGGCACAAGGACTGGGCCAGCCTCAAGGCAACAAACAGGAACATAAGGAACGAGGTTTTCAAAGCCAAACTGGACTATAAAAACAAACTGGAAACAGAATTCAGCAATATGAACACCAAGCAAGCTTTTCAGAAGGTGAAAATCCTGACAGGATGTGAACCCAAATCCACATGCACAGTCAGTGATCCAGAAACCTTCACCAAAGAGCTGAACACATTCTTCACCCGTCAAGACAACCAGGACTTCTCATCCGAGTGTCAGGTCTTGTCGAGAGCCCTCCCACCACCAGACCCTGAAGAACCGGCCCCTTTCACAGAGGAGGAGGTACGGCGCCAGCTGAGCCGTTGCAAGCCCGGCAAAGCTCCAGGGCCTGATGGCATCTCAGCCAGGGTGCTTAAGACCTGTGCCATGGAGCTCTCCCCAATACTGCACTCACTTTTTTGCCAATCTTACCGGACTGCCACAATACCCATACTATGGAAAACCGCCACCATAATCCCAGTACCAAAGAAACCCAGACCCACAGAACCTAACCACTACCGCCTTAACATCCATCATGATGAAATGCCTGGAGAGACTGCTGCTGAACATCATTCTCCCAATTGTCACCCCACACCTGGACTCCCTCCAATTTGCCTACAAGGCAGAAAGAGGCACAGAGGACGCTTTGGCCTGCCTGCTGCACCTCCTCCTCCAGCACCTGGACTCCCCAGGCAACTTCGCCAGGATCCTTTTCGTGGACTTCAGCTCCGCCTTCGACTCCCTACAGAAACACCTGCTGATCTGGAAGCTACACCACTTCAACATCCCCCCTCATCTGATCCACCTCACCCACAACTTCCTGACCGACAGACTGCAAGCAGTAAGGGTGGGCTCAACCACATCCCCTGTACTCACCATCAACACCGGGGTCCCACAGGGATGTGTGTTGAGCCCTTTCCTGTACACTCTTTACACCAATGACTGTCTTAGCATTTCACCCACCACATCATATCTCAAATACTCTGACGACACAGCTATCCTTGCACTTCTCTCAGACAACCAATCCACTCTGGACTATCACAACACAGTCACCCATTTCACCAAATGGTGCGCAGACAACCATCTCCAAATCAATGTCAATAAAACAATGGAATTACTGTTCAGCCCCCCCACCCCAGGACCCCACCACCATAAACACCCAAACAGTCGAGAAAGTGGACACATTCAAATACCTGGGAATAACTCTGGACAACAAACTCACCTTTGATCAGCACACCACGGACATCCAAAAAAGAAGCCAACGAAGACTATCAGCCATCCGCAAACTCAAAGGACTATACGTTGCACCTCACCTCCTGTTATTACTCTACCAAAGCATTATTCAACCCATCCTTCTGTAATGTTCCACATGCTTCTTCACCATGCTTTCTGTCACAAATCGGGCCAAACTCACACGCATCACAAACACAGCTGCTAAAATCATTGGTCTCCCCACACCCAACCTCACAGAACTAAATGAAAAATCCATCAACCGCCTAGCAAACTCCATAGTCCAAGACACCACTCACCCACTGCACAAATACATCACCCCACTACCCTCAGGACGAAGATACAGAACCCTCAAATTCAGGAGGGCTCGCCTGGGAAAAAGCCTGATCCCTGCAGCTATAGCGGCCCTGAACAGCAGGCCCCGCTGATCAGTCTGTCCAATATCGATCTGTCTGTCTGCTGTTTTCACTGTGTCGTCATGTACTGTATGTTGTCACTGGTGCTGTGGATGTTGTTGTGTATACCATTGTCTGTCTGGTGATGTATGTCTTTTTTCATTGTACAGTCTTTGAAAACAAATTTCCCCATCTGGACAAATAAAACTTAAACTAAAAAAAAAAAATTAAGGATCTCCAGTTGAAGGTAGCCTCTCGGAAATTCACGCCCCGGTTCATTGGACCTTTTGAGATTGAGGCCATCATAAACCTTGTGCTGTACGTCTCCGGCTCCCTCCCTCTCTTCGGGTTCACCCTACGTTTCATGTGTCATTGATCAAGCCTGTCTCCTCCAGTCCTCTGGTGGTCGCTACGCCTGCGCCACCTTCCCCGCACATCATTGACAATCACCCGGCGTGGACGGTCCGGCAGTTGCTGGACGTACGTCCTAGGGGGCGTGGTTCCAGTACCTGGTGGACTGGGAGGGTTACGGACCAGAACACCGGCAATGGGTGTCACGGAATATGATCATGGATGATGCATTGATTTCGGATTTCCATAACGTGCATTCTACTGCCAGATGTCCGCCAGGTGGCTTTCGTAGAGGGGGGGGTACTGTCACGGCCTCTCCCACCGGATCCTAGCTGCCACTAGTTTTCTCTGTTAGTCTTGTCTGTCCCTGTCATGTTCTGTTTCAAGTACGGGGGCGTGGCCTGCTGAACTCCCCAACCCAGCCACAGTGATCACCCGCACCTGACCATCATCACCAATCACGCCCACCTGTATATCTTCCCCAGTCATTCAACCATTCGTCGCCAGATCGTCAGCTATACTTACCTGGTTAAGTTACCCTCCTACCTCTCTAGCCCTTTCTAATATATTCTTGTTATTCTCGTTCGAGTCGCCATTCCTGATCCTGTTGTTTCCCTCCTCAGTCATCGTTGTCACGTCCCCCTCTCCTGCCGGCATACCAGTTCCTCCGAACCGTTGAGGGTGACTATCTGTCCGGTAATATACCCGACCCACCAACTCCGGGTCGCCACGAACATTATCCTCTGCTCTGTGTAGTAATAAACTGGATAATTGCTATCAACCTCGTCCGGTTGTCATTTGTGCCGTGCATTTGGGTTCACCCCGTCTTGAGCCGTAACATTTATATGCTACAAGCCAAAATACTTAATTAATATGTAACTTACTTGCTCCTTTTAAGTATAACATTGCTTGCGGAGTCCAATTCCTCCACTGACATGGGTGGAAAGTGCTTACAACTGCTAGTTAGCGATCTATCTCTTCTCTACCTGTAGTTGTGTTGCGCGAATGCTGCGGAGGGAGGTAGCCTATTTGATTGATTTGCTGAATTGTCCAATCATGTGGTGATTAGGGATGGGTATTGATAAGATTTTTGTGATTCCGATTCCATTTTCGATTCTGCTAAACGATTCGGTTCTTTATCGATTCTCTTATCGATTCTCATTTGGAAAAAAGGAGAACAAACAGGTCAATTAGAATCAACTTTAGTTCAGTTAGAAGTAACATGATGACTTTACAAACTGTCTTGAGGTATAATAATAATAAAATAAATATTCTTGTATGTAGAAATTAACAACATACAATACAAGATAAGTTATTCTGTGGCAAATACAAGAATGGCCAGTAACATCCAGTAACATTTTTCTAATAGCCAGTGACGAAATCAGTCAAACTCAATGGAACTGTGCATTATTACAGCCATAACGTATTATAGCGTGATCTCTCGGGACTTATGGTGTCTCCAGCTGTGGAGAACACCCTCTCAGACGGGATGGAGGACACCTACCGAAATTCAGGGGCATCTACTGTGGCAAATGGGTGCAAGCCTTTGACAACAAACTTTGTCACTGCTCGGTGACATTCATCTACCCTCGCCTGGGTCATAGCTTTCCCTGCCTCCGTGAAAAGAGGGGCTACAGGTAGACATGCACTGCCAGCCTCTGAGCCAGTCAGCCCCTTGTCACGGTCATTTTCTAAATGAAATGCATGAGAAGAAGGCATTCATTTAATGTTAACTGTTAGTAATATCAGGTTTTACAATGAGGCAAATGGCGCTAACATAGGCAGTGTTGTTACCTGTGGTATTAACAGCAGAGGAGAACATGCTAACGTTGCTTGCTGCTGCTGCTGCTGCTGGGTTGAGAATCACTACGGAGCGTATCGAAAACGCGACATTCATTCAAAGTTATCGCATGCTGTGTGCGCAAATGTTTCTGCATATTGGTAGTATTTCCTCCCGTTGATGAAATATCCACTTTGCAAATATTGCAAGTTACCCTGTTGTCACCCTTTCTCGTGAAATGTAACCACACTTTCGAGCGTTTGTACCGCTTGGGTGCAATGTTACCGGCTGCACTGCACTGGACGTCACTACGCACGTTGCGTACCTATCTTGCGTAAGCTACGCAACGTGCGTGGTGGCGTCATTTGCGCCCGCTCGGAATCGATAAGGGAATCGTTTGCAAAACTGGCAAACGATTCCAAGGAATCAAAACAGTCGGAACCGGTTCTCAACAAGAACCGGTTTTTCGATACCCATCCCTAGTGGTGATAACAAAAAAGAAAAGCGATGGCCTGGGGCACACACTGGTGCGACCAGAGGGCCAATTTTCTTGCGCTTACATTGACTTCAACGTGGCCGGCGCCCCTGACTTGGAGGGCTTTATTTTGAATGATCAATAACTAGCCTAGCCCAAATCATTGATGTTTAGACGCATCTAAATGGTTGCTGCCAGTGGCAAGTATGGTCTATCACACAATTAAACAAGGATAAACGCAATATTAGATTATTCAAACCCATCCCTAGCAGTGCGCCCTAGCACCCTCTATTGGCCAACCTCCACTGCTAGTGATGGGTTTGAATAATCTAATACAGGTATTTGATTATTTGTTTACAAGGGTACGTTGTTGTTTACCTTTGGACCTATAAAACAAAGTTTCCATTAAAATTGACACAAATTAACGGACGGAACTAGAGTTGGTTCTGTAACTCGATATTTTTTTTTATTTTTATTTTTTAATCATGCACAGAAAAACACAATCATAGATATTAATAGATAAATCTCAATACATTTGAATATTGTAGAAAAATAACTCAAGCCTTTATTTAAATTAATCTTTCAGTATCTCGGAAAAATTTAATATTGTAAAAAAGTGCAATATTGTAGACTCAAGGTCGATGTCAGCATATGGAAAAATGTAAGCTGTCAGTTTATCAAAGCAGGTTTTGGGAACGTTTTGGGTGAAAAATGATTTAATTTCTTACAGGAGCAATCGAAAGGGACTACATTACGCTATGTAAGGGGTTAATCAAAACTTTAAAATACATACAGAAGGTGACAAGTGTAAATTCAGTTGATACTCTGGACTGCCACTGTCTGATCCATATTACACACTTTTTCTTGTCCCGTTGTAGCTTGGAAGAAGGGATGAAATATACCCCATGCTACAGCCTCTCGGGATACCGACTGTTCGTGTTACATGTACCCCAAGAACATCGTTTGGCCGTGTTTACATTTTTTTACACAAACACAAATCCACCATTAAATTGTTATATTATGTCTCCAACCCTGTTTGGAGCTTCACAAGGAGTGGACTGAGGCAGGAGTCAGTGCATCAAGAGCCACCACGCACAGACGTATCCAGGACATTTACTACTACAACTGTCGCATTCCTAATGTCAAGCCACTCCTGAACCAGAAACAACGTCAGAAGCATCTTACCTAGGCTAAGTCGCTCAGTGGTCTGTCGCTCATAACATTTGGAAATCAAGGTCTCACAGTCTAGAGGAAGAATTTAGAGGCACAGAATCCAAGTTGCTTCAAGTCCAGTGTGAAGTTTCTACTGTAAGTGAGGATTTGGGGAGCCATGTCATATTCTGGTGTTGGTCCACTCTGTTTTATCAAGTCCATAGCCAACACAGTCATCTACCAGGACCTTTTAGAGCACTTCATGCTTCCTGCCGGGCTTGGCACCTTCCCACACTGCAAAAAGTACCAATACCTGGTTATTTAATGACCATAGGTGCTTTTATCTGTGTGCTGATTGGCCAGAACTCTCCTCTGAACCCCATAGAAAATGTATGGGGGTAGTGTAGATGGGCTTCTATAACACCTAAGCAAAATAAATTACTTAAATAAGTGCTAAAGTCAAAAAGTTATCAATGACGAGTACTAGCCAATGAGAGGCAGAGTAGGGTGGATCATGACTTCGCCCTCTGGCTGCTGAACTGCTGCTGCTGATAGAATGCTGCCGCTCGATGGAGCGCGCAACCTGCTAACTCCACTTCCAGGCAGCGTGGAGAACACAATCACTGTTTTATAGAAGTAATTATGCGGCTGATAAGGTTAGCTTGTCATGTTAAAGAGCCAGTGGATCAACGGTTTTAGGTTTAATTCAAACATTGAGATAAAAAAAAGGGGTTTGGATTGAGTTTTAGGAAAGGGTGGGGCTTGTTATCTCCATGGTTATGGCCCACGAAAACATTGATACTTCTTAGTACAATCATTGTGTTACTGTTCCAAGTGTTATAATGAGCAAAGTTGTACGTGAAATTCGCCACACAACCCAGCGATATACTATAGCATATACATGCTATAGGGCTGGTCAGTGTAGCCGCTCCGTGATCTTCTTTCTAAACAACATCTTATTTTTATACATATTTAGCATATATTAATATATACTAATATATATGGATATTTGTTATATAGTAAAGCAGAACGACTGCTGTGTAGGAGAACAGGAAAGCCAAAATGAGGTACATAGCTGCTCAAAAGAGGAAAAAAAGCACAGGTCCAGGCAAAAGCAAAAAAATACCCAGTAATGTGCTTTGGTGAGGTGGACTGGAGTTTGGGGTGATTAGGGGACGATTATTGTACTTCACTTATTTTTGATTAGTCATTTCACATAAAGAATTCTAATAGATACGACTGAGTTTTTCTTATTTTTAGCACTGCTTCATATAGTAGGTCTGAGCAACACAGACAGGATTTTATGAGTCACTTAAACAGAGTTTGTTTAGAGAAATGTAGCATGAATCATAGGAAGGGTGCGTGGGCGCCGTGCAGTGCTCATTTTTTTCCTTTTCTGGCAGAAGAATGTCACCTTTTTGGGCCATCACGTTTGTACCACTGATTGAAAATCTTTCTTTTACAGGTCCTATGTAATATTCTAATTTTCTGAGCCACAGAATTTTGGGTTTCATGACCTGTAAGCCATAATCATTAAGACAAATACGAATAAAGGCTTGGCATATTTCACTGCAGGTGGAATGAATGTATATAATATGAGTTGACTTTTTTAATTGAATTATTGAAATTCAATAATCTTTCCACAATATTCTAATTCAGTGAGATGCACCTGTATGCACGTAACACAAACAAACAGCACCATTTTGCCAATGAGTGTGGAATGAGTAGCGTATTGTGTAGGCTAAGAAGTTAGTTTAGTTAGTTTAGAGAGTCTGCCTATTCTGTTGGTATATAAGCTAACTAATATCCAAAACACATTTGTAGAAAAGAGAATTTAAATGGATAACATCTGCAGATGTGCAGAATGGAGCTGGCAAACATAGCTATCTATGTAGCCTGACTATGAGAGGGGCTTAGAATACAATCTCAAAAGTTATGGACAGTATGACTATAACTTCATACTGTATATATGACTGTATTATATATACTGTATTCATGGCTGTATTTATCTTGTGTTTTTTATTGATTGTTGATTATGTTTTCTGTTTTTAAACTGCCCTGTAAGGTGACCTTGGGTGCTTTGAAAGGCGCCCTCAAATAAAATGAATTATTATTATTATAAGAGAGTTTAGTTCACTACTCTAATGGTACACAGATCAACGGCTCATAGCCATAGCTAGTAGCGAAGGTAATTAGCATCATATCTAACAAATCTCACTAGCGGAGAAACAAGGACCAGGCCAGATTTACATAAAGGGTCACCAGGGTACATAGTCTTAGCGAACAAGCACAAACCTACATATATGATTAACATCTGTCATTACACGCATTACAGACAACTTGCTGTAATGGAAGAAAGTGCCTTAGCGCCAAGGTAAACAACCCACCATAGATTGACAGTTCTAATCAGAGACAGAAAATCAATTCCCCTTAAAGGGCCTCAATGAAATGTGCAATACTTTAATTCTACATGGAGGGTTTAAGATATATCTATATTTATGCCGATGCTCTATGGCTGCATTGGTGAATGCCGGCACACGCAATTTTACTGGAGGGCCTTGCAAGGAAGCAAATTGATTCCTCCCGAATGATACTATGTTAATTGCATCTTTTCTATTCTCACAATTACCCAATAACGGGATGTAACGATTTACCGATACGAATCAGTTACCGGTTGGATTAACACAGATGCGACTAGATCGATACATGGGCCCCTGAATCGATTTAACATGACCAAGAATCTGTCAATTCACCGATTTAAACGTTGCGAATTGGTTGAGTGAAGCTTTAGCCTGATATCAAGACAGCATTGTCAACTCATTTCATTCCGTTTCCATATGGAACTGAAAATGGAATTTTAGGACGCTGGAGGATCAGTGTGTGTGTTTGTGCATGTTTGCGAGCGTGTCTCTACGTCTCGCGAGCAGGGAACAACATTCTGGAGTTCTATTAAAAATAGAACAATTCAATGATTCTCAGTGAGCTAATCTGAAATCAAACGTGTGGAAGTGATTTTATAAGAAGAAAGAAAGCCTCGCTATTTGTAAATTGAGTAGGACAGCGATTAAGTCTATAAATTAACAAATAAATAGACTAAATATAATAAATATAGTTCTAAATTGATACATTTGTCTTCCATTTTTTCCCCATGCCATAAAGACCAAATATAAAAAGTTTTTAAAAACCTAAGTTTACATCATCCCTATAGCATATATCTATTTGAAAGTAGGCAATGAAGAAGGCTTATTTCAATCAATAGAAAATGTATGCGTTATACATTAAACAAATATTAACTGTAGGCCTATCGATCAGATTGAATCATATCCGATCAAATTGCACAGGATCGTTAGAACATTGAATCGAATCGCATCGAATAGTTCCATATTAAAATGTATCGTCCCTGAATCGTATGGTAGTGCTTGGTTTAGGTACATTTAGGTACATATCGGAACGTCCTATAAAGGAGGAGATGCCCACCCCTAACCAATACCTCTTACCCTTCATAAAAGTTCATTTTTGAAAGGGGGGGACACTTGACATGAATGAACTATGATGTAAGAAATTGTGGTTTTAAGATTCTTAACTACGGCAGTCCAGCAAATGTAGTCCGATTTTCTTAAGATTGATCGCTAAATGCCAAATCTCAAACAAATATCGGCATGAAAGTTTCCCTTTGTTATGAACTTATTTCTAGACCACTGCGCTTTTGTCACTAATGCATTTATACTTGTCATGCAACAACATGTTCAACCAACTAAGAACAGAAGAAAAAAATAGCATATTTATGTGTCTATAAGATTTTTTTGGGATTATGTTGACGTCATCTCAGGATAATGAAGATAACTGAAATGAACATTCAGGGGGAGAGAGAAACAAGAAAATAGCAAGAAAGATGAGACCAGAGATTGAACAATCTTAACTGTTCGCACCGAACAAGCATAACAACCACTGTTAATATTTACATTTACATTTAGGGCATTTAGCAAACGCTTTCATCTAAAGCGACTTACAATAAGTTAATTTATCAGAAGAAAGAGAAACAACAATATATCGCTGTCAGTACAGTAAGGATGTTCATAGAACCAAGAGCCAAGCTCTAACAATTGCTGGGTCAATCTGCTGGTAGAACTGAGCCTCATCATCCTGTGTGTTGTTGAGCCTGAGAGCCTCAGCATGTGTGATGTTGAGCCTCATCATCATGTGTGATGTTCAGCCTCATCATGTGTGTTGTTGAGCCTCTGAGCCTCATCATGTGTGATGTTCAGCCTCATCATGTGTGCTGTTGAGCCTCTGAGCCTCCTCATTTGTGATGTTGAGCCTCTGAGCTTCATCACGTGTGATGTTGCGCCTCTGAGCCTCATGTGTGATGTTGCGCCTCGGCGAGGAGGACCGAGATGTTCATGACGCCTACAGTGGACACAGTTCCCTGGCATGGCAGTTCGCACTAATCACTCCCCGAACCTCCGCGGACAACTGATTATATCGCGTTAATGCTCTCACTCACAGAATAAACGACTTTAGGCTATAAGCGAATGACATCGCTGCCTCAGAAAGAGATCGATCAGCCCACATCCGATGCATCGACTAGAAAGTAAACCTCGGCTGCTGATCAATGGATACGATATGAACATTTCAGTTATCGATCACGATTTTCCTTTTCTCCCTTGATCTATCTCGATGTCTAAGATCATTTCAGTTGCGACAAAGAACCACATAATGCTGTGAAGAAACGAGTCGTTTCAGTGAGTCGTTTCCTGACAGAGAGTGGGTGTTCAACCACCAGTGGGTCTCTGACGGAGACACAGTTTAACCCTCCGATCAACAGCCCAAATAAATATATATATATAAATATGTATAAAACCAGAGCGCCGATTAATGAAAAGAGCTTACCTCAAAGAACTCGCTAAATCATTTTAGAGAGCTGACTGTAATTCCTGTCGCGAACTGTACATCTAAGATCATGTCTGGAAGCGAAGCGATGTGCGCTGTGAAGGGCTGGTTAGGATGAGGAGATGTGTGTGTGTGGGCGGCGGGCACCTGCTCTGCAGCAGAATGCTATATATACACATGATGATATATATGGTCCTTTACCGGGTACACAACGTGGGAGGGCCAGGACGGGGTACCGTCTCTGGATTATAAAGCTTTACATTTAGTATTATCATATCAATAAAAACGAACACCAAGTAAAAGTATTCTACCTCAACTGTGTGAGGCAAAAGCCTTAGTCAGAATTTATGTATGTGTTAGTATATATGTATGTAGTATATGTGTAGGCCTATATGTAGGCCTATGTACTGACTCAGGATACATCCAGAGATGTACCTTCTGAAGTCAGTCCTCAGCCACGATATCGTCCAGAAATACCACGCTGCTGTCTCTAGGGAAGAGCGCTAGAACCATTGGGCATTACAGAAACCGAAGGGCAGTCACCAAAACTGTAGATTACTGGAGTATTTGGTTTAGCGTCTGATTGTAGGCCCAGCTTCTAATACGAAGAAAGGGGGGACTCCATAATCTAGAGCAGGGATGGGTAAATTTCATGATTAAAAGGGCCACAATTTTTCCTCATCACCATCAGAGGGCCACTTGACTGCACACTTCAACTAATCGGATATGAGAGAAGCTACAAAATAATTCAAATAAGAACAAATATAAGTGGACATATATGTCTGTATCAGTACCGGTAATTACATTTGTGTGTGGGGCGTAGTCATGGACGTGGGATCTGGGTGTCCTCCCCCAGAACATTTTGAATTTGGTAGATAGGATTTCATGTATTCTGGTGCATTTTGGATATGGCCACTACCTAAAAATTAATTTTGATTCAACCTATGCATGTTAATTGAACCAACATACATTCATTTCATATTTTCCATGCTGAAATGTATTTTTAACATGTATATACTCTTGTTAAAAGGCAAATGCAACAAGTTTGTTTTAAAAGAGCCACATGAGTGATTAGTATTTTTTCGGTTTAAAGGACTCATACATCCTCATTCAATGTTGGAACAAAACTGAAAAACAGTGGCCCAACATTAAATCCAACAACTAGCAGTGCAATTGTAGTGGTTGTTGTGGCGACTTAAGTTTAAATCTTTCATGACTGATATCGTTCCCAAGCAAACTAAAAACATGAGTTTGCCTTTGATTTCTATGAACAGATACTCTGCCTTTCATCTTGACTGAAAGATAAGGTTTTCTTGATCGAGATTTCTTGGAAAAAAAAAGAAGTTGCCCAGCCAGTTGCCAATCTCTGATCTAGCGATATATCTTTAACCTGTTCAGCCCAAAGCCCTGTCTGCCCCCATCTGTCTGTCTGGGGTTGGTATCCACAGATGGAGAACAAGTTGACCAATCAAAATTAGTATCTGTAGAAATGGAACCATAACCTTTTCTAATTAAGCTAACGTAGACCACATATCTATCTTTGTACATCTACGGCTATATATTTGAATTTATTTGTTTATATGAACTGGGTTGTGAATAACTAATGAAACTTTCTAATTGGGTAGTTTAAAATGCTATTTTCTTCAACTGAAGCATTAAGATGTGTGTGTGGGAGTGAGTGTGGCGATGGCTTGTTTCAGCAGGCTCACCTGACCCTGTCTGATTAGATTGGTGCTGGGTAAGGCTGCACCTGTTGCACATTAAGTAATGAGGTGCACAGGTTAAACACACACGCACACACACACACACACACACACACACACACACACACACACACACACACACACACACACACACACACACACACACACACACACACACACACACACACACACACACACACACACAAACACACACTCAGGGAGAGCTCTCATGTATGGCAATAAACCAGAGTTTCAACACCACTGCCCTGTGTCCTTTTGTCTGGAGGAGCCCAATATAAGTTACCTAGGGGGCCACACTCCACCTAGGGGGTCCCACTCCACCTAGGTGGGGGCCACACTCCACCTAGATGACCACACTCCATCTAGGGGCCACATTCCACCTAAATAAAATTTGGTTTGAAGAAAGACTATGAGATTATTATTATAATACTAAATTCGATCTGATCAAATAAGATGCCTCAATAAAGCCAAAATAAAGTTATTTTGTGATGATGATAAATAGGCAATAGATATTACAATATTACACATTGAAATTGTGGATAAATATTGTCATTATACATATATTATAATTATTCTACTTAATTAATATAATTTTTAAAAGCAACAACTTACCGCAAAACAGTTATTATACCACACAACAGTAAATATCAGCTAAACTCTGTTTTGACTCAACACATTTTTTACCATAAAACATGAACACCAGAGATCTTTAGTAATGTGGTTGTGTCCAAGTCTATGAGGAGGGAAAGTTTCAACTCTTATAGCATTTGTATCCATACACTAATTGACATGCCTCCATTTTACATTGTTGTAATTTCAGCCTATTGGTAGTAAAACTGTGTACGTTTCAGTAGGGTCATGTGGAGAGCATTTCAAGTCAATCTTGTAAATCTTGAACATAAGTTTAAAAACCTCTGTATACTTGTGTCAAACTTCTTGGTACATTAGTTGGTAATCTACAGTACATTGTCATCATTACTTTGGGTTTATAGTTCATGGTTTTCATAATTTGTATTTAACATTTTGCAAATATCTATCATATTTAATGATCTGCGGATCGTATTGTATTTGTTAATTCATAACCTTTGTCAAAAAGTGCAAAGCTAAAACATAAAGTAAGCAGTAAACAGTTACATTTTTATCTCTTGACCGGGAGAATGAACATTAGTTCTCTCTCTCTCTCTCTCTCTCTCTCTCTCTCTCTCTCTCTCTCTCTCTCTCTCTCTCTCTCTCTCTCTCTCTCTCTCTCTCTCTCTCTCTCTCTCTCTCTCTCTCTCTCTCTCTCTCTCTCTCTCTCTCTCTCTCTCTCTCATATAATAACAGTGCAAGAATATAATTATTACACGGACAAGAAAACTAGTAAAGTATCATAGAATACCACCAGAGGGTGCACAATGTTACTTAATGAAGTGAGATCCTGTCACGAGCGTTGGATAACTAAGTGTGACAGTCTGATAAGCAAACTCAGGCAATACACGCATATAAAGCCTTGCAACCGCCTTTCCTGGGGCATTTTTGGTGTCACTCTTAATTCTGTGGTTGTATTTGAAACCGCCAGCTTGCGATGTCTCATGCATGGGGATATGGACCAGATAATGGTGAGGCATTTGCATTGTATTTATAGCACTTAATTTGATTAAGTTCATCTTTAGATTGTAAATACAGTTTAATAGAATTAAGGATGAAATTGTGATTTTCCTAGTTTCATCTTGTTTTTTGGAGAGCTTAGTTAAATGCATTGTTCCTCTATCTAATTTTGTTTCGTAGGGCCTGCGACTTGGGGAGAAGGGTTTTCTGTTGCTAATGGACCCAGGCAGTCTCCAATCAACATCATTCCAAACCAGGCCCAGTACGATGGCTCTCTGAAGCCACTTAAACTACAGTACGACCCGTCCAATTCAAGCGGTATCCTCAACAATGGACACTCCTTCCAGGTTGACTATGTAGATGATGAAAATACTTCTAGTGAGTACTGCCTCTTCTAGGCTCTTAATGAAGTAGAGTGAACTGAACTACTCTGGCTGCTGCTGTCCTTGAAAATGTATCATGTTGACATGTGGGGCACTGATCTGCTAATCAGACCTTAAAAAAAATGGCTTGATTAACAGTGTCAGTGTGTGAGTGATTATATGGGGATGCTAAAGTCTGACACTATAACAACTTCATCAGGAATAACTATTATCGATCTGCAGGTAATCTGGATATCTTGGTTGCATTCTCCACTTCTAAGCATTTCCCCTGAATACCTAGCATAATTTTAGTTGTTTTGCTATTGCACAATGCATTTTCTAGTGCACTAATCGTAAGAGGAGCAAACTAAATGTGGCACTGTATACATATGCCAACAGCCACTCTTAAAAAATAATGTCCAATCTTTTTTTATTGAACTATGAAATGTCCTACTTAGTCTGATTTCTGCCCTCTCTCCACAACTCCCAAGCGTTGACTGCCGGTCCAATTTCTGGAATCTATCGGCTAAAGCAATTTCATTTTCACTGGGGTGCCAGTGATGACAGAGGTTCCGAGCACACAGTCAATGAAGTCATGTTCCCTTGTGAGGTACGGTCTTTATACATTATAGAAGTGAACTATGTTGAACTTTGACTTTTTTTGCGCAAATGATTTTTTAAATATTAGAAGGTAGAGCGACCCTGAGGGAAATACCAAAAAGTGATACAATCTTATAATTAACACACAAACTATCTAACATACTATCTAACGTTTTAAACAAAATCTAATACTGATTTACTAAGTTAACTAAGCCCTGAAATTAAGCACACACACAAACAAGTTGATACCACGTTGCTCTAGAGACTCAAGTTTGATTCCCAAACTTGAATCTATATCAAGTTGTCATGTCCTCCTTCTGTGAGTCTTATCAGGTAGGGAGGCATGTCAGGCGATGATAAGGGCCCCCCCAGCAAAGCACTCTGACAATGATAAGTGAGAAACTGGATTGAGCATCATATAGCCTAATGTTTCATTCTACTTTCTGTAACAGCTCCATCTGGTGCATTGGAACACCAAGTATCCCAGCTTTGGTGAGGCTGCGAGCCAGCCTGATGGCTTGGCTGTTGTGGGGGTCTTTCTCAAGGTGATCTCTTATTTTGAATTAGTTGGCGGTGTTTACAAGCATTTTGGACTCTCAGTAGTATGAGAATTTAAATCAGTCTACATTTTAATTGTCTAGTTTCTTGTTGGGTTTTCATTTTGTTTTGTTAATCAATTCGTTTTCAGTTCGTCAAAGTTTACGTATTTCAAACTACGTGACATTATGGAGGAACAAATGCACATAGAAATGCTGCAGCTAGTTATTCTACACACAATGTATATTAAGTTCCCTTTGGAAATTGCTTTTTTATTATTTATATCTCAATTATATATTTCATCGGCTTTGAATTTATTGAATGTGTTGAATGTCTTCATTATGACTATTAACAATGTAAAAACAAATAATCGTTTGACTATGAAGTCCAACATAGGTTTTATGATTTGATCAATAAGTGGGCAGAGACACATATAAGGTCACCAGGATAATGAAAGAAGGGCTATATTTATCAACTATTTGGTTTAACCACTGTTTGACTGCAATGAGGAACTGATACATGCAGTCCAGCCATTTGATAATTCGTACCCCTATTACATGGATGAGTAAAATATCCATGTATCCTTACTTGGACATTTCTAGAGCTACGATCACATAACTGTTTTATCGAATGTGTTTTATTATTCCAAAAATCTGCATGACAACTAAACCTCAAACCCAATTGCGTTGGAAGCAGAAGAGCCTTCATGCAGCCTATGTTCTGTAGCCACACTTCCATAGTTCTTTATCTGTCAGGCTTCAGGCCTGTGATTCAGACATGCGGTAAACCATCTCACTTGACTGTTTTTTTTATAATCTGAGATGTCGGCTATATTAGCACAGGCTCTTTCAGGGACTTTTATTTGATCTTGACGTGTGATGTCAGGGTTGACACTGTAATCGGACCCATTTGCTTTCGGTGAATTGACGCCACTGCAGAGATGGCAGCGCACATGCACGCAGCTCCTTAAGATCCAGCAGTAAATAATGCTGTTTGTATAACAGTAATGCCATTTGAGTTTATAAGGTTAGATGCATTTAATTTGAGGAAGATATACCAGGACTTGGGTTGTGTGCACCTCCAGGTCTCGCTATTGGAGTAGGTCCGCATTATAGATGTTGTTAGGTTTCCAAACATTAGAAACGGCAGATATTCCTCTCTATGATGATCCTTTGGCATAGGATATAACCTTGATGAATATCAAGAGCACTCTGCCAACAGTCCAGTCAATTAATGTGTGTCTGTTTGTTACTTACTATACCCCAGATTGGTTCAGCGAATCCTAGACTACAAAAAGTTCTGGATGCATTGAATGCAATCAAATCCAAGGCAAGTTACCCTAATAAAGCATTTATGTGCCTTAACATTAATGTAAAACATTAACACTATTTCCTCCCCGAAATGCATGGGCACTTTAGGGATTGAGTAAATCAAACAGTTTACATATTATAATCTATTATTTTATAATCTCCTCTATGCAGGGCAAGCAGAACAGCTTTGAAAATTTTGATCCAAAAACCCTTCTTCCTGTTTCTCTGGACTACTGGACTTATGATGGCTCCCTGACGACTCCTCCTCTGCTAGAGAGTGTCACTTGGATTGTTCTGAAAGTGCCCATCAGTGTCAGCCCTGCACAGGTTGTATTTCTTCACTTATCCTTTTCTATTCCATCATTTCATAACTTCCATTTCGCAATATAGTTTGCAGTTATAGTTTGTGATTCATATTTCAGGAATAACTTGTATAAATCGAATTTTATGTCATTAATAATTATCATAATACAAATTACCAGGAGGAGAAATTAAGCCCTTTTAATTAAATAATTAGCCTTTTTACTAGTTTAATAGTATTTATCAGATTTTTGGTATTGATTACATTTTTCAGAAAACAAAGACACTTTATTAAAGGCTTCAGGTGTCCTTAATGAACCAGGTCCAAGTACCCATAGTACCATAACCATAGTAGGAATATGCTAGGTTATGTCCAGTATTTCCATAATGGCAGAGGAATTCTAAGTAGGCTATAATTTGCTCAATGTATTCATGTCTCTCTTTCGGGTCTAGGCACATTATTACTTGTCAGGTGTTTTTCTTTTGTTCATATATAAAATAATCTATATTTTTTTACTATACTGTACAATAAATCCTTTAGGTAAATATGTTGTGATCGCAGGCACTTGCTTTTGCTTTAAAATATTTTGGAAAAATACACATACATCCACACACATCTGAATAGATGTATGTGTATTTTTCCAATATTTTTAATGTTGGAAAAATAAATATGTAGCAAAGAGATTCATATTCATATTTATTATATATAATATTATATATAGTATATATATATAATATTATATATATATTATTATCTCATACTATATATATATATTATACTTATATATTATCTATATATATATATCTATATCGTATACTACAATTCATTCTACAACCAAACTTTATGCAAACGCACAAATGTATCAAATTATTTGCTAAATAAATTAACCCATTTGCAAATAGTGAAAACTATTAAAGGTTTTTAGCGTGACGTAATTGCAATGTATTGAGAGGGCTATAAACAACGCGCAAGCATTATTTGCAATAAATTCTCCAAAGGGAGTAGTCAGATCTCAGCAAGAATGCACAAGAGAGATAAGACATTCTGGGTCCTTAACGGGCTGGTATTGGGGGTGGCTGTATCTCACTACCGCTTACTTCTACCCACCCATAACTGTTACCTCATGAGGACATTCAGATAGCGTTGTTCTGTACAAATACACAACTATGTATGCACATTTATTTTATTGTTATATTGGACCACGATTACAAAAATTTCAATAGCTGAACAAGGGTGGTTGTGTAACCTAACACAGTAAGGCCAAATTAATCAGAATCAATTCTGTTTGTTGCCATCAGAAGCTTGGATCTAAATTTGACTGTTTCCGTCTCTTTATTGTTTTCCTGACCATCTTATCAGATGGCTCAGTTTCGCAGTCTTTACTTCTTCAAATGCTCGAGGGGAGAGGCTTCCATTTTGCCCTGCCGCGACAATTACGCGTGCCCACTGCACGCCTCTGAAGGGGCGCGTGGTTCGCTCTATCTCTTCAAATAAAGAGCCTTTTCTCTGGCCTGCCGTTCTGCCTGTCTCACATACAACTCTGCTTCACTGGATCCCACGCCACCCACTTTGTATGAATTTTT
>OLKM01003144.1:24613-42903 GCA_900291075.1 Melanogrammus aeglefinus | reverse complement strand
CCTCTCTCTCGTCTCGTCTTCTCTTCTCTCTCTCTCTTCTCTCTCTTCTCTCTCTCATCTTCTGCTCTCTCTCTCCCTCTCTCTCCTCTCATCTCTCCTCTCTCTCTCTCGTTTCAACTCTTGTCTCTCCCAGTTGTCCCTCGCCCATATGGAAATGTCTGAACCCGTGGCTGCACGTGGTGCATGTGTGCTCCCCTGGGTCGCATTACAGCAAGTGAGGTAAGGGATCAGAGCAGCCTGTCAGCTTGTCCCTCGGATCGCTTTAGTCGCGGCGAAGTGTGTCCACCCTGGGTTTTGTCAGTGCTCCTCCACCTGACCTGATCTTGTTTCCGCATGGCCACGTGGCAAAGGATGCTGATGGAGCCGTTTCCAGTTCTCCTCTCCCTTTCTCTCTCCGTGTCCATGCCACTCACGGTCGGGATGCATACCGCTGACGCTATCACTCAGTTTGAGCTCCCGAAATTTGTTGACAGTTTTGCAGAGGGTGGGGTCCTGCAGTTCTGCCACCACTCAATCACGGGAGAGGCCGTTGATTTTCGACATGAGGGATGTAGGTTCGCCTGCTGTGCAAAAAATCACCGCTCAAGTTGGCTGCGGTCGATCGAGCCTCAGCAGCCCGCTACTAGGTTTTTGGGACAAATTTCGAAACAATGCAAATATGGCGAGGCATGCCTCGCCTCCTTCGCCCCCTGCTGCGGGGTGGGGGGCGGGCGGGCTTGCGAGCTCGTGGAAAAAGCTTACAAACCTCTTACAGGACTCGTTCTCTGCACACACCAGACTAAGTGACATATCTCTGTTTACTTTTTTCATTACTTACTGCTCTTCTTCGTCTCGTGGCTCCGGATTACTCCTCATTCCCTTACCTTGGCGTTTCATGTTGGGCATGCTTCGCTTCTGCTGGCAGGCTCAGCCTCGTGACCTTTGGTCCTCCTCGTTTTCCGCATCAGTTTTGCTACTCGAGAGCAAGACAACAACAATATATCCAATTAGCCCGCTCGGTGTCGTCTCTCGTCTCGCAACAGTTGCGGCGTTCTTCATAGGACACACTTAATCTTAAGGTCCTGTTCTAATGAAATGCCGACGGCGACCGGCTTAAACCAACTCTGCATCCGCCACCCATGCTCTCCTTCCTCTTCCTGACGAGGACCGTCCTCCAGCTTTTTATAATAAACATGTAAATCAAACCTCAAAAAGCAAACAGCTTGGTTACTCACTGCATCACAGATGGTGCCTTGCTCTCGCATCTCGAGGAGGGGAGACCCCACACTCACAGACCTGGTCAATCTTATTTCCAGCCATCTCTGGTTATGCATATCTGCAGCAGATTGTTATGTCTGATCGTTACAACGCAGTATTAAGGCAATACAGCGCTGTTACTAACTTCTTTCCCACGTGGACCCCCTTCAAAGTAAAGGCCTTCCCAGCATCCCGTGTCTTAATATTGCGCTTTCCTTTCCATCTCTCATCCCTGCATCGCCTGCTCTACCAGCGCGTTTCATTAACTGGGTGTCATGGCCACTCATACCTTTTTTATGTGTGTCATGTCCATCTAACTTGCTTTACACGCCCACAGTTGTCGCTGTTAGTTTTAGACGATAACCAGGTTCCACAGATGCGTAAATATGCTCCATTCAACCATGAGAGACGAACTAAGGGATTACATGATGAAAAGAAGTAACACATTCCAGCAGCGATCAGGCCAACAAAAAAATTTTAAAAATTAGCTGGCAAACGTGCAATGGCCGACAGGACAACTCCCTTAACGCCGACCCTACACTTTTTCTTACCCATCTTTAAACCAAGCGTCTATCCGAAAACTTGTCCTTCACTCCATCGGGCTGCTACATAATTTTCACATTTCCAGACGAGACAAAACTGTAACACTGGTACGAACATATAAAATGGCCTAAAACAAAGACCAAACACTTTGAGAGTCCCATGAGGGACAGACAATGTTTTAAATTCAAAGACCCCCGGTCTCTAATCTCGGCACCACACGTCAAATAACCATTAACCGGCCAGCCATCTTGCCCCTCATGTGGCTCGTTTGTCTTTCAGATCGTTTTTTGGCTCTGTTTCTCAGAGAAAAAGGCTGCTTCCTACGACAAGCACTACATCGGTCCCTCCTTGGGTGACTTTCCAACTGTATATCAGCCACCCATGAAATCCGGTTTTTTGCACCCTTTATTTCTTTGGCTTTGTTACTCCACGAACGCTCACACAATATCTATTGCGCGCGGTTTTACGACGCTTGTTAAACAGAGAAAAATTAACGACAGAAAAACTGTATTTTAATTAGAACCACCTTTAACTGGAACACGCATTGTTTTGACAACCACGACTTGCAAAAAAACTTGTTTGGAGGCAGAGACAGTAACTTTGGCTGCTTTCCCCCACATAGGCGCTGACAATATTCCATTCATACGATACCAGAAGCACAGGCAACAGCGCCTCCTGTTCTCAATCGTGATGCATTAAGGGTGATAATTCGCTGGCAAAGGATGCCGACCGGTCCGAGCCCGAGGAGGAAAAAAGCGCGGAAAAAAAAGACCACAACGTGCGCGAATACAAGCAACGACGGGAAAGACCCAAACGTGCAGCAGAGCGAAAGACAGTCGAGCAGAGAGCGAGAGACGCACGCCGAGCCAGAGGAGCAGAGAGCAGAGAGAGAGAGACGCACGAGAGAAGACGACACCAGGACGCAGACCGAGATGACCGACGACCGAGAGAGAGAAGAGGAGAGAGGGAGAGAGAAAGCGAGAGAGAGAGAGAGAGGAGAGAGAGAGACGAGCACGAGCAGCAAGAGAGCACGACGAACCGCAGCCACGCTAGACAACTTCTCCCGTCTCGGTGTGTGTCCGACACACATCCAGGGCCCTGTTTCTCTTCAGACTCTCCTCCACCCACAACTGACACCCATCGTTACTGGCCCCACGAGCTGTCCTGCTCTACAATTCCCATAACAGGAGTCAATGTGACCTTTTATCCTGGCGATGACTTATAATGCACTTTAGCACATGTCAGTTCTGGCGCACGGCCTCCATTCCCGTGTCATATGTTTTGTCTTGCATATTGTTTATTCAATCATCTTAAGACAATCCAGCAGTGCGCTTCGCCGCCGCGGCTTATTCCTATAAATTAAAAGCAAATGTTTGACAGGTGATGAATAAATGAAGGTGATAGGCTTTTTTAGGTTCTAATATGGCTTACAAAGAGCTTTCTTTTAATGAAGGTGCCATTAGAAGTCTTATACGTGCCTTCATTCTTGTTTTTGTTGCCTTTCTGCCGTAATTAAAATAATTACAGAGCGATGACTGTTCTGAACTTAACACTCAAACAATTAAAGCATCCTAATTTAGTGTTCAACTTTTTTTATATTTTGCCCCAAACAACAAATACGTACCAGGCCAGCCAGGAGGAGAGAGAGGATAACTTATTTTTAATAAGCTTAAAAGCATGGCAAGGGTGGGGGGAGAATAACTGTCATTTGTTTTTTGGCTTTAATTCCCTTCTCATGCTCATCTCATTGCTCATCAGCTAAGTTGTCAGGTCTGCGTCGTCCCTTTGATGGCATCACTGACAATTAGCAAGACGCGGCCACACAAAACCATCTGGACAGCCGCCTCTCCCTCCTTGCTGAGGGAGACACTTTCCTTTTCTTTTTTTCACTGGTGACTAAAATACATCGCAAGGTCAATGTCTGTCATTTACTAAGAGCATCAGAATCCACTAAGAGGTAAGAGTTAGAAGCGGAGGAAGGGTTAGAGGGACGTGGTGGTGTTACAGCGAGGGGTGGAGTTAGAGGAAGGGGTGGTGTTAGAGGGAGGAGTGGCGTTAGAGGGAGAGGTGGAGTTAGAGGGACAGGTGGAGTTGGAGGGGTGGAGTTAGTGGGAGGGGCGGAGTTAGAGGGACAGGTGGAGTTGGAGGGAGGGGTGGAGTTAGAAAGAGGGGTGGAGTTAGAGGGAGGGGGAGGAGTTAGGAGGGGTGGGAGTTGGAGGGAGGGGTGGAGTTAGAGGGGTGGAGTTAGGAGGGAGGGGTGGAGTTAGAGGGGTGGAGTTAGGGGGAGAGGTGGAGTTAGAGGGGTGGAGTTGGAGGGAGGGGTGGAGTTAGAGGGACAGGTGGAGTTAGAGGGAGGGGGGATGAGGGAAGGTGCAACTTATAACAAGTTAATTATCATTACTATTATTATTATTATTGTTTTTATTATGAATAGATAGAAAGATAGAGACAAGGGCCCTTGAGGGACAGACAGACTCATGTTCTAAGTGAGTGCAGGTAAAATAAACACTGGCATTCCCAGGGGCCCCCAGCAAGCAAGACCCGCAGGTCCTCATACCAATACGAAAGATCTCTTCTGAGAGTCAAACATAAATAATAATCAATGGAGCTGGGATACAAATGTCAATGTAGCCAGTAAAATACATTTTCTTTGTATTAACCACAAAAAGCCAGGTTACTGCAAACAACACTGGAGTGAGCTGCATTGTCCTTATTCATTTTGTTTGCCTCGTTTCTATTTTCTCTAGAACAGGTAATGTGTCTGTTTTGGTGTGAATCCGTGGGTGTCTATGTTTGGCCGCGTCTTTGTCTGATTGGGCACATGCCCGAGAGAGGGAAGGTGTGTATGGCATGCGCGTGCCAGTGCACCTGTGTGTGCTTGTGTGTATGTGTGTGTGTGTGTGTGTGTGTTGTGTGTTGTGTGTGTGTGTGTGTGTTGTGTGTGTGTGTGTGTGTGTGTGTTGTGTGTGTGTGGTGTGTTGTGGTGTGTGTGTGTGTACAGTAAATAGAACACACTGTCATTGTTGCGTGAGGCGCAGGCTTCAGCGTGAGCTGTGCTGCGGTAGCGGTGGCTGGTGGCGGTGGGCGGTGGCGGTGGCAGTGTGGCGGTGGCGGTGGCGGTGGCGGCGGCGCGTGGTGGCGGCGGGGTGGCGGCCGCGGTGGCGGCGGCGGCCCGGTGCCCCCCCCCCCCCCCAGGCTCTTCTCCGTATGTGTGTCCATGCATCATGTGTGGCGGTGCGTATGTTACACGTAGGCAACGCACGTCCCCACAGAGTTAAACCTGGGAGTGTCAATCCAGGTAGAGTTATCCCTCACCGGGCCGGTGCCGTTGGCATTATTTCCGATGGGGACCTGTTTTGACTAATAAGCATTTTCACTTCACAAGTGCTGGCTCTGGTCATTGCAGCTGCTCCGGATAGACATACTTTATAGAGGACACCTTGAGTTGGGGAAGGGGGGGGGGAAGGCAGCCAATGCCATTAAAAGCGGGCCACTGGTGCGGAAAGCACAATGTTTCATTGAAGAAATCATATACTGGTCTTAAACATCAGAACCCGTAGAGGGTCCAGAGAGTCGTAACGTTGTCCCGGGTCAAGGTCTCCTGAGGGCAAGAAGGAGTTCTGATGTCTAGGTCAAAGGTCGCCGACCGAGGTGTTCCTGATACGGAGAGAGAATGATAGCCAAATGAAATGGGGGCATCAAAGGAATATGAGTGCAATAAGCTTAGCTGTACAGTTTAAGTGTTGGCAAGCTGCTGGCGCTTGAATTTAGATTCAAAGGTAAGCGACTGAAATTCAACCAAACATAAATGTGTTTATGTAGTCAACTGTAGTCACAATATAGAGCCACCTGAATCTTACAACTATATCGTTCGACAAGACACCTGAAAACATATAACAGAAAGACAGACTTTCTTTCTTTGCCTTTTTGGTATTAAAACAAAGAAACCTCATTATTTTGGGGGTTTTTAAATCATTAAAATCTGCTTTTAGTTCCATGGTAAATATTTACCCCAAAACCTTTGACTCTGGCTACTACAATCTATATCATATCTGCTGTTGCCATGAGGGTAACCTTTATGCCCACAATATGCCAATCTTCTACTTTAGGTCTGGATTCCTCCAGAGCTACTTGGGCTCTGCAGGGGCATGTGGCTGCTGAATCATCTGGCCCAGTCACCCTCCCTACTGCTTTATTATTACTGGTGTTTTGTTGCTGCAGTTCAAGTGTCTACATCTCAGTGGACTATATACCCCTGCAAACCCTTCCCCTGTGTTATAAGACCACACACACCCTGCCTCGACGTGCATGGACATACACTCTTAAAATACCACACACACACACACACACACACACACACACACACACACACACACACACACACAGACACACACACACACACACACACACACACACACAGACACACATTCATATCTTAGCTTGCACACACACACACACACACACACACACACACACACACACACACACACACACACACACACACACACACACACACACACACACACACACACACACACACACACACACACAGTCACATACACACACACACACACACACAGACCTTAGCTTGCACACAAACATACAGATCATGGCCTGCACACACACACACAAACACACACAGATCTTAGCTTATACATACACACAAACACACACACACACACACACAGATCTGGGCTTGCACACACCCGCACAAACACACACACACCACACACAACACCACACACACACAACACACACACACACACACACACACACACACACACACGCACGCACACGCACGCACGCACGCACGCACGCACAAACACACACACACACACACACACACCCGCACACGCTCAGACACCTCCAGGCGGACTGGCCTGCCCAGGGACCCTCCCTCCTGCTCCCGGGGAGGGTTCCTCCATCAGATGCTCCGCCCCGTCCAGCAGTCTCTGCCGGCGGCGCTCGGCTCGGAGTTCAGCACACATGAGACGCAATCATTTGAAACATTCTGTCACTCTGACAAATAATAAGTGGCACGCAGGGCCCCTGGGAAAAAGGGAAGTGCAGGCTCCATATTTTATTGTATTTAATTTTTTTCTTGGGGCCGCCTGTGACTGGCTTTGTGTGTCCGGGCGTGTGGCGTGGGCTGTGCTTTATTTCTAGTGCAATGCAAACCCACGTTGACGATTGACATTTTAAGGGCATTATCCTTGACAGAGGGGGACCTAGACAAATGAATACGATAGACGGCGTGATTTATCAAGGGGGCTGTGGAAATATTTTGATTTGCATTTTTTTTTCCTCCCGGTACACCTTGATGTGTACGAAATACCTCAAAAAAAACTGAGAGACCATTTTGGTGTGTGTGTGTGTGTGTGTGTGGTGTTGTGTGTGTGTGTGTGTGTGTGTGCTTGTGATGGTGGTGTGTGCTGTGTAGTCGTGCGTGCAGTGCGATGTCTGCTTGTGTGTGGGTCTGTTTGTGTGTGGTGGTCTATGTGTGCGTGTGTGGGGCTCCACTCAGGAGCGAGTGTGGTGACCCAGGCGCCTGGATCAAGGTTGGCTTATGTCTCCTAGGGTGCCCACGGAGCAAAGACAGCAGCGCTCTGCTCCATTGTTCTCAATTCTGCCAGTTGTTCCTGGCTTAATTGGAGAATTTGAAACAAACAAATTAATCATTCCAGCCCATAAAAATGACAGGATTCATGCAGTAGCATTCTTCATTCTCTCTAATTTGTTGTGTTGTCGACCCCGTCTCCCCTCCCCCCACCTTGCCCGTGCCTTTTCTCTCACCCCCACAGCATTTTTTGTGCTGAATCCACGGTTTTATCCCCTTATGAAAATTACAAATACATGTCAAGGTTAACGAGTTAATATTCTCATTCAATATTTATTTTATGGCCGAGACGAACAGCAAGTCTGTCTTCTTCCAGGGCCAGGACGGTTTGTTAATCAAAATGACAAGGACAGTGTCCTTTTGATAATCCCCTGAATCTCTCAAGAATAAAAAATGAAGTTTATTAATCAGCGGGCCTCTGATTAATTGTTGTGAAGCGCTGCTCATCCATTTCCTCCCTGCGTTTCCCCGTCATTTCCACAGAAGCCTAACAATCTCCCCAATGATTTGGAGCCGCTGCTGCACTCAGCGATGTAGCAGTAAATATAACTGGCCTGCATACTGGTCCCCCTCCGAAGAAAAGCTGCACAGAAGCCTACAAAACAAACACGCATGCCATCACGTTGGCTTATAACATCATTTTGGTGAACTTGTAGCACCGTTGTTGTTTTTTTTAATGGGTGTGTTCCAAAAACATCTTCGTGGATGATCAAATAGTATGAACAGTGTTTTAAATGTGTGCTTTTCTGCAGTATCTAGTGTGCTCGGATCTGTCGGAATAACAATACAGCATATCACTTTGAGGTCAGAGGTTTACTATTCACTTCACCTAAGATCAATTAATGACATGAAGTCACTCAATCGAATGTTTCAAATGAACTGATTCGAAAGAAGGATTTCGGAACGTCTTCAAATCTTTTTAAAGAACAAACCTTTCGTGATTAAAATTACACACAGCGTGATTATGATTAATGTATACAATTAAATTCCAAAGGCCCGGCGGATGGATGGGAAACGTTTGGAATTGAATGAATATCAACGTGAAGTTCTGTCTACGAAACAGAATGCAAAAAATAGTAGCGAAAAAGACAGAAAGATTGTGCTATCATAAAGGCGTCTCTAACTAACCCAGAGGTGATACTGAGAGATGATGAAAAACAGGTACATTGTGATTGGCTATTTCCCTGTGATTTGAGTCTCTGTTGCTATTGTCTCACAGTGAAAGTTTATTCGTTTGGAACAAAAGGAAAATAAAAATAAATGAAATGATAGAACTAATGAGTGGCTTCTCGTTAGTTGGGCTGCTCAATGGGTCTGGGCTTGTTAATGTGGGGGTGGTGGGGGGGGGGGGGTTGAGGCAGTGTTTTATCCATCATAATGAATAATTTAAGGGGAGGGTTAATAGGTATCAGGGACTTGCCGTCTTGTTGAGATGTTTTTTTTTTAACTGATCTTAGATTCCCTCAGTTCCCCCCTGACCATTTCGCTCCGTCTGGTCAAACAAGGAAACTTCAAAGGATGAAATTAAGAACTTTATTTAATGAATCCAGTGAAATGGTTAACGGCCTAAGATTTAGTGAAAAATATGTTGACTCAAAACGTTGTGTTTCATTGGTCTTTTGCAAAGCTGTCTTTTGTCACGGAAAGCTAGTTGAAGTTATTACTTAATAAAAGCCAACAAGGATTCAACCTTCATGGTTAAACAATAAGTATTCTCAAAATTGTTCAAAAAGTTTTTATTGCAAATGTTTTCCAGTTTACATGAATTATATTTGGATTAGAATCTTCAAAAAACAACAAAAGAAACATCACATCCAAGGAACAAGATTAGCAAGGCGTGAATTAGCATCCATTCCTCTTGTGCTTCTCGCTGGTGCTCCAGAGGAAGGCCCCGAGACCCCAGCTCTCCTGCCAGCCGAGACTGATTCCTCTCCTCTCTTATCTCTCCTCTGGCGGGAAACTATGTGCACCACACACTCCCACATTGTAGCGGGATGACATTAAAAGTCATCTCTGTCAGACGCAATAAAAGGGACGCTCATTGGCACACAGTCACTCCATTCCTCATACTTTATGCGGACCCAACCCAGGGCATAAATTAGGTAAGGTAACTATCCTTTCTCCTTATTTTTTTGATTTAATGAACAACCTAAAACAAGGACATCTGGAAGAGAGGAAGACGTGTGCCGTGGCCAAGTTTCCCAACATTTCAAACAGTTCTTTCAGATGAGATACTGCAAAATTAATTTAGAGACAGGGGCCCTCTTCTCTTCCTTAAGAAAGAAAAAAATATTAAATAAAATAGGCATCCCTTAATTTTTCACAAAGGGATTCTCAAATACACCAGTCCTTTTGTACAGTGTTGCTCAGATGAAGATCTATGGCAATGGGAACAAAAGACACTCCTTCAATGACAAGTGCCAAGTACATCAGCCCGGTTCCTCTTTTCAAGTAATTCCAACCCTGGCTATTCAGGGTTTGCCCTGTGGCGAGACACTGCACTTCATTCTCCAGAAATAGCCGTAGCTCATCTTTCACAAGGTCTCAGGTCGTCTTATCACAGAGGTGGGGGGGGGTTCATTTGAATTTTTTGGTCTCGCTAATATGTTTCGCCAAAAAAAATGAAGCAGCCTGTTGCCCTGGTTGATGTGGTTGAGTCGAGAACTTTGCTTTGACGACCTCACCTCGCGTTTGAGGGGTCTGCTTGGGGCTTGAACTTCTAACACTTCTAGTGTGCAGCTCCTCTTGGCTGGCTGTTGCTGGTGAGGCGCTCTTCCTGCTGACTGGTACACAGCCATTCACATTTCATCACCAAGAGGTGGCTCTACTTTTGGTGGCTTCATGTTGTTGTTATCCAGCCAGCTGTGATCAAAGGATTAGCATAATGATATAGCATTGGAAGCACGATGAGCAAAACAATGTCATGCGACTGGTCCAGCCAGAGAGTGGCACGGTCCACATGCGTACGTTTACATACACACGGTGAAATGCTCGCTTTCTGAGAAAGGGAAAAGACACACCGAAAATAAAGTAAATGAGCCAGCCTGACTAAATCTTAGTACACTTCCGAATACACCTTAACATATTTTGCAAGACACAAATAAAACCACACACCTTGAGATTAAACAAAAACAGCAGATTCCACACTTTGTCTGAAAATGAAGGCGTTTTTCCTGATACATTTAAGATAAAAGACATGGCAGCCATTTCCCCTCCCATGACATATTTGTTCTTTAACAACAAATCAATGGCAGCGAAAGCTTGGCACCTGAATACAGAACAATGAGGAGATGAAGCTAAGATTGTCTTCATTAGGCACATTAATATTCATAGAAAGTAGAAAATCTGACACCACAGAGGACTTGGTAACCTTTTCCCATATTAGATTTTTTTTTCTACTTCTTAACACAATTAAAGTCCAGCAATGACTTAATTAATGCGGCTTTCTGTCAGACACTTTAAAGAACTGTCAATTTGGCCGGGGTCTACCTGTCAGCGATGAAGAAAGACAGTCATCCCACCGGCACTGCAGACGGTTAGAATCACGCTGCTGGATGAAGTCACATTCTCAGACACCTTGCCAAATTGATTCTTTTAAGGGTTTTCATGCATATTACCATTTCTCTTATTCGGCATCAATGTCAAATTGCAGAGCACATTTGGAAAAAGTCTCTATTTTTATTTTATTTGGTATAGGCCCTGGCTATTACAGTTGTCTTCCATTATGTTCCTTCCAGTGGATTTCCTGTAAAATGATCATTTGGCTTGAAGCGATTGTTGGGAAATATTGTCTGTGTTCTAAGAGCATTGCATTAGCTTGTCTGCTTTGGTTAAATTGCACTGTCCATGTGGTTGAACCAGTTTGAATTAACAGATATTAAGGTCAGTTGGCATATCTCAGATTCTCTTTTATTTTTTTGGTAGCATAATTTCATATAATTTACCGATGGTATTTGAAACATCCGCTCCATACACTCTATGATTAGTTCATTGGGATTCTTGGAAAATCTTAAATTTAAAGACATCATGCAAAGAAAATGTATTTTTCCACCTTTATAGTTAATTTCCACTTTTTCCATCTCCTAATTTAAGCTATTATGCACATCGTATTTTTCCACCTTTATAGTTAATTTCCACATTTGTATTATCCATCTATTCAAAAGTAAGTAATTTAAAAAAAAATCTATATCCTTCTGATAATCGAATAAATGGATAAAGTTCCTTTACCGCTCAATTTTCTTGCGGAATTGCAGGCTTAAGATTACAACCAATAATATCACTCTCCCTCCGTTTCCGCTGGTAACGTGCTAACGCACAGCTTGGTTAGCATGTTTTGTCACTTCTGCACCATCTAATCAAAAACCGATGGATCAGATTACATTTCAACTTCCATGGTTTTGTTGCAAGCCCTCATGACGAATTCAGAGTACTTTATCAATCCCGAAGGAAATGTGTCAGAGTTGGCCATTTCACATTTTAACAACCAAAGTCTTCTGGGAATTTCGAAAAGATGTGACTGGTGAGATTTCTCCAAGAATCAGGAGGTTCCTCAACTGCAGAACTGTATAGTAAAAGCCTGTTTCTCATTGTCCTTATCATCCCATTTAGGGTGCTGTAGCTTGGATTTAAGAGCTATTCTTTGATTGTAATTTGTCAGAAACGGCGTCAACATCTGGCGCTGTGAGATTATCCATTTTGAGTTGCCTTCACCTGCCTCTGTATGAGCCAGTCTAGTTTATAGACCGCTCCCGGTTCATCTCTGTTCAATCAGGGCACCTCTTCCCTGATTGGTTTGGGATTCCATCTCGCCTGTCAATCACCCATGTGTGCGTGAAAGGCAACCTTCTCAATGGCCGAGAAGCGTTGAGAGGGAGGGAGCCGAGGGAGGGAGCCGAGAGACTACACAACAACCATTTTTTTTAGATGTTGTGTAGTCTCAAAACAAAACAAGGAGTTTATCTTCCATCTGTGTGTGTGTGTATGAATGAAGTTGAGAGCATGTGATCATTTCTACAGTAGGGTGGACCCGGCTTGGCAGGTGTGCTGCCACTGGGAAACAGATGAATATAGTCAGGAGGACTCCCCTCTCCGCGGGCGTGCGAGCAGGAAGGAGGAGAAAGACAATGGCGGCAGTCTAGGGCACTTTCTTTCCCCCGCCAGAGATTCGTGGCCCCTCATAGGAGAGAGCGCAGACTAATTGGAATTACAGCAGAACAGGCAGGGAGGCTCATTAAATGCTTGAGCACTGCTTCACGAAAAACAGTCACTTTAAGTGTTGGCAGTAATATGATGAGGCAAAGGCTGTACTCCCTCTCTCGTTTTCAATGAACACTTGTGATGTTTATGCTCCTCTCGTGCACTCTGCAGGTAGGATACCAGTGTGAGATGCCATAATTGCTGCTGGAAATTAGTCATTTGGTGATGTGGGAGGTGTTTTTATTTTTTATTTCCCCCCCTTGATGGCAGGGCGAGAATTGAGTGATGCACTATGATCTTGTTTCACTTGCTTATCTGCTGTCATAACAATGCCTTCGCTTTTTTTTAAATTATTATCCTGCATTGCACACATAATGCATTTCGGAACATTCTTACAACTGTCAAATCCCAAAGTATAGCAATAAGCTCGCAGAGATGCAGAAATCATTACTCAATATAAACAGTTTAATTGTTCAGCTTTGCTCATTATAAGCATATTAAACTGCACAGATACAAAACAATAATAGCAGCCAATCTGTTATGGAATATGACAACCTATGATTATAATCATAGTCATTTTGCTTGATGAGGAATTGGCTTTACCCGAAATAACTTCCTTTCCTCCTGCTTTTTAACCACAGTTCATTAGCTCTGTCATGCTTAGGCAGGATTCTGTGTGCCATTCTGACTGCATTCAAATCTCCTTAATGCCATCTTATGTTTAAAGACTGGCCATAAATCCCATATCAGTTCTTAATGACCACTGCTGGCCAGCCGGTGATATGTCATTGTTCGCAGGCGATCACCCAGTGGGGAATAGACCATGCCAGTCTTTGTAATTGCACACCCAGAAAGATTTATATTGCCATTATGCACACCCATGAGAAATAATTCAAACATATCAGTGGAAAAAAACAGACTGCTCATTGCTGATCTCCAAATCTCAACTGAATAGCGGCTCGTATAATATTCTATAGCGTCTCCTAACGGTTCTTCTGTTCTATAGAGGGAGAGAGAGAGAGAAATAGCTCGCATTTACAGGGAGCCGGGCGACTACATCTTGCTCTTGTGTTGGGATACTTTGAACCAGATATTACAATGTTAGTGAAAAACTCCTCGAAAATAGATGGGTGTGTTTTAGATGAGGAGGACCCCGGGCTGAGGAGGTGGAGTCCTTGGTTCTGGTCCCCACTGGGCCGCTGTGAGGCTGCCCCTCTGCGCTCTCTGTGCGGGCCGAGAGCCGGTGCTGTTTCACCTTCAGCAGCAGCCTCCAGAGAGGGGAGCCAGGTGTGGTGTGACGCACGTTAGATCACCTCAGTGAACGTGGAGGGGATACGTCCTCCGGGAGGGAGGGAGGGAGGGAGGGGGAGGGAGGGAGGGGAGGGGTTGAGGGCCGCAGACGGACCAATCGCTTGCCGCGACCTAATGAATTGCACGCGCGAATGGAATTGCGTCATGCTTGTTTGCGTTAAGAGGATTTGACAGCAAATTCAAAATGTGTCGCCGGGTGTTGTGAACATACTGTACACCGTCGGGCCAGGGAACGCACGGAACAAGGAGTCAAACGGACTACGAACCAGAAGAGATGACCAGACTTTGAACCTGTATTTTTTTCTGCAGAAGGTGACACGTAACATTTTCTTTTGCCTTTTTGGACATTATTTTTTATAAAGCCTAGCATTATTCAGGGTCTGCCAGAGCAGCACAGAGAGGCTCCTTATATCCTTGCTTTACCTCGCGGCTTGAAAGGTTAGAGGAAGTTGAGCACTGCCACAAGGAAGTCAACCATCAAGAGCCGCCAGCCATGCGGACCCTCCTGCTCCCCCCCCACAGGTCCAGACCGGGACAGACCAGACTCGTACGGCCGTCATCACACTCACTCGGGGGCCAGGTTCACTTAGATCTTAGCAGCTCACCCCACCCCCCCCCCCCCCCCCCCCCCCCCCCCCCCCCCCCCTAACCAAACCCCACCAACACTATCCCCCTCCCCCCCAACCAAAACCCCCAAAACACCACCTATTCACCCCTCCACCGAACCCTGACTCACACACCACCTCCCCAACCATCCACCATACCCCCCCACATCCACACCACCTCCCAACCCATCTCCCACCACTACAATCAAATACAGTTTTATTAGATCTGTCTTGCCCAGTATTGCACCCCCTCCCCGCCTCTCTCTCTCTCTCTCTCTCTCTCTCTCTCTCTCTCTCTCTCTCTCTCTCTCTCTCTCTCTCTCTCTCTCTCTCTCTCTCTCTCTCTCTCTCTCTCTCTCTCTCTCTCTCTCTCTCTCTCTCTGCAAAAACATGTTTTGTTCTCTCTTAACCTATTCCAGCGGGACACAGACCAACAGTGACATGTCATTTGTGAGCAACACAGAATGACTCCCCGGTGGTACAAATGTCAGTTTATACTGCAGTAATACTAGTTATCCTCCTAAATATAGTCTCTCTCTCTCTCTCTCTCTCTCTCTCTCTTTCTCTCTCTCTCTCTCTCTCTCTCTCTCTCTCTCTCTCTCTCTCTCTCTCTCTCTCTCTCTCTCTCTCTCTCTCTCTCTCTCTCTCTCTCTCTCTCTCTCTCTCACAAAGCCTGTCACAAGACATCCATGACTTCATGGCCTTTAGTGGAACCCAAGACACTGTCACAAAAACTTAAAGCAGTCGCCCCTTACCCCTTCACGGACACACAGACACAGACACAGTCGCCCCTTACCCCTTCACAGACACACACACACAGCACAGACACACACACACAACACACACACAGACACACACACACACACACACACACACACACACACACACACACACACACACACACACACACACACAGGGATGAGACTAATTGTAAATTCATCTCTGTCTAAAATTTGACTTGTAACTCTGGAGTGAAGAGAGACAGCTGCTCTGGCCTGCTCCACTCATGTATTTGTGACGCGCACACTATTCAATACCCATAGATGTCAGATTGTACTGATGTCTTGCACACAGGAATCGCCATCTCTTATTAAGTGGAAAATTTACAAATGCGTGTGTGTGAGTGACTTAACAATATATCTTTTGTTTGGAAAATGATGTGTTTCCCTTTTGCGAGTCTGCCTCCTTGTCATAACATCGGGCGCTTATACAGTCACCATCATCACACTGTTGGGTATAGCAAACCTGTATGTACTCCGACCCAGGATATACAGACCCGGTATATATACAGCAGTGAAATAAACCACTAACAGGGCTCCCTCTCGCCTCGCCTGTTTATAAAGACCAAATTGGATCTCTGAACACTATTGCACTGAGCTGTTTCATTAAGCAGCCTACTCATTCTGTTCAAAATGAAATCATTAGTTTCATATTAGGTGTTTAACACTCTTATACTGGGAATGCTTTAAAACAAGATTACTGTCCTTTCATTTGAAACTTTTTCACAGGTGAGCCAACGGAAAACTGTGTACAGCTAGCAAGGCGCTCGGTTATTTCACTCTTTGCCCAGCTTCAAATTGCAGGTGATAAGGAATTTTGGAGGTTTTCAGTCTCTCCTGAGTGAAGTAGCCAATGACAGGAGATCAGAGATTGCGATGTTGTTTTGGTGATTGGCTGGTTTGCTCTGATAGGGCAGGCCTCTGCAGGCAGAGATCAGCATGCCAAGTCTCCATGTAGCGTGACGGACAAGACCACAGTTTCTTACAAACAAGCAAAACTTCAAACTTTATGGTATTTTCTTCCCTTTACAATTCTGTGCATAATCTGATCGGGTTTAAATCAATTCCGACCGCTTTATCATTTTGACAAAATAATGTTTTATTAATTCTTGGGCGAGGAGCGGGATCATCATTATTTTCTTGTTTTATCAAATATAAAATAAAATAATTGAAAGCAACATAGATGATTTCAGTTTTTGACATCTAACTCCATAAATAATCAAGGCCATCTTGGATTCCTCTGAGTAATTATCTGTGTTCTCTGACAGCCACAGGCGGGGGCAAACTGACAGACCTCCAAGAGGGACATGTAGTGTAAATTTTATGAGTGACAAAGGAGATTAGCGGAGTGACTTTGTACATGTAACTATGACCTCCTTAGAGCTGTGCATCCGCAAGGTGACCGGGGGGGGGGTTAGAGTCCTCTAGCACTACCACCCAAACACCCAGGTGTGTTCGTGTGTGTGTGTGTGTGTGTGTGTGTGTGTGTGTGTGTGTGTGTGTGTGTGTGTGTGTGTGTGTGTGTGTGTGTGTGTGTGTGTGTGTGTCTGTGTTTGCATGTGTGTGTGTGTGCGTTTGTGTGTGTGTGTGCTTCCCGCATGTCTGTGTGTGCCTTTGCATGAGTGTGTGTGCATGTGTATGTGTATGTGTATGTGTATGTGTATGTGTATGTGTGTGTGTGTGTGTGTGTGTGTGCGTGTGTGTGTGTGTGTGTGCATTCGCTCATGTGTGTGTGCCTCTGCATGTGTGCGTGTGTGTGGGAAGCTGCACGTCCCTGCGTATTTGAGCATGTGTCTATCTGTTTGTTGGTGTGTGTGTGCATGTGTTTGTCCTGTATGTTATTGATTTTTATGCATTGCATTACTCTTTTTACGTTCGTTTTTCAGGGTTCCTCGTTTCCCCTGCAACAACAGAGCACGGGCAGACTACAACAACACGCGGTGGTTATTACACAGCACCGGACGCGTTGCCATCTACATCATAAAAGGTCATTCTCATCCCCTTCCCGTCTCAAGGAAAACCAACCTCAAAAGGGCCTGTATATTCTTCTCCATCGGGTTTTGATCAACGGTTCGCCGCGGGTTTTCGGAGCATGCGGCAGGTTTGGATCACCGCAGATGAAGTGACTCTGAACAGCAACCTGCCTCTCTGTGATTTCCCTCCTGCACGACGCCCACCACATCACGGCCTTATTGTGTGTCTCTCCTCGCCAGCGCACAACACGGCCCCCCCGTCACAATACTTTGCTGTAATTTGAACAGTCTTTTAGACGCCATGCCTTTTGTTTCACCCCCCCCCCCCCCGTCTCTCTATAATTACAGAGGCCTGTGATTTCCACACATATGTTACGCCTGCAGCGCTGCGACAACGTCGTGGTCGTGCAGATTTTGATGGAGGCATCAAGCACGTGTGAGTGAAGGCTAACACGGCCCTGTCATCGCAACCGTCTGTTTACCGCCTGTGTCAGAGGGCTGATGTCACCCCCAGAGAGAGAGAGAGAGAGAGAGAGAGAGAGAGAGAGAGAGAGAGAGAGAGAGAGAGAGAGAGAGAGAGAGAGAGAGAGAGAGAGAGAGAGAGAGAGAGAGAGAGAGAGAGAGAGAGAGAGAGAGAGAGAGAGAGAGAGAGAGAGAGAGAGAGAGAGAGAGAGAGAGAGAGAGAGAGAGAGAGAGGAGAGAGAGAGAGAGAGAGAGAGAGAGAGAGAGAGAGAGAGAGAGAGAGAGAGAGAGACTGAGAGAGAATAACAAGTAAGTCCTCTGTGGAATCTTTCCATCTCACTCTTTTGCCTCTCTCTCTCTCTCTGTCTCTCTCTCCTCTTCTCCTTGTCTCTCAGGGCATGTCATGGAAAGTACCGGTAAGAGGGACAGTGTGTGTGTCTTTGGACGTGCGCCGTGGCAAATCTCCCTGGTCATCTTTCTTCTTTTTTTTCTCAGGGTTGTTCAAACAGGTTTCCACATCGGTCAGAGTAGCATGTGTGTCTCTGTGTGTGCGGGTGTGTGCATGCGC
>OLKM01003144.1:0-20532 GCA_900291075.1 Melanogrammus aeglefinus | reverse complement strand
CCCCCACACACACACACACACCGTTGTTGTCCCTCCCTTGAACTAAATGGAAATAATGGTTATAAATGTTTTTTTGCGCAGTTGATTGTCACATCAACTGTTTTTATTGCTGTCATTATGGCTTAACATCGCACTGTTAATTCTGTTAATTAAAAAGCTGATTGCTTTTGTCAGTCTGTGATCTCCTTTCCGCGCGGCCATATGGTAGAGATTGCTTGTTGTAAATTTCAATGAAGCCTTATCACGGCACTGCTATGTATAATCAAGTAGTACAAGTGCTTGAATTACCTAGAATAGTACCCCCCCTCACCCCACCTCAACCCATTGCCCACATCATCTTTGCTTGAAACTCTGGTCCGCAATTTCACTGAAAATACCAATTTCTCCAAATGGCTTTCCCTCGCATCATTATCAATATAGCAGGGTTATTATTTGATTTCAAAACAAGCAATTTTCAAAAAAAAGAATGTTTTTACAACGTTAACTATAAAATTGTGTCATTACTAAATCAAGGATTTACAGTCCTACTACAAGAAGGTAATTCAAACAAAACAGTTTTTAAGAAACTTAACAGACACACCAGCAGTTATTGTACCTGTTTTGTGTATTGTGTGTGTGTGTGTGTGTGTGTGTGTGTGTGTGTGTGTGTGTGTGTGTGTGTGTGTGTGTGTGTGTGTGTGTGTGTGTGTGTGTGCATTTGCACATGTTGTGTTTGTTGTGTGGGTGCAGTGTGGTGTGCATTTTGCACATTTTATTTCCTTTACAGATACATTTTATGCCGATCACCTACTTTGATTTTTTTCGTAATGCTAATCCGAGAAATACAGACAAACTATGTATGTTTTATACCAGTACATGCATCCAGAAAATTCTCAAAATAAATGGTAGACGAGAGACAGCGAGCCTCGCTGAGGATGCCAGCTGTGTTTGCGGGATGTATTTATTTGACATGTATTCTGTCCTTGCAGAAGAGTTTGTCAAAAAGTGCCTGCCTATACCTATATCGGGAGAATTTAGTACAACAAAAATCCTTTTTCGACACTCATATACTAGTATATCTATATTTTTGTTCAAATTGACTCTTTGCATCTCAAACTCTTTGTAGCCTTAACAAAATTGCTCCTGGTAAAAAAGTATATTGTGCTTGATTATTTCACATTCAATTATAAATGTATTCTTTAAGCAGATAAAGCCATGGTCGTTGTTGACAATCCCATTCATCTCAATGCAGCAGAGCTGTAGCTCGTTAGCCCGGGGCCTTCGTAATAAAAACTACAAACCATCAGCACCACGATGTGTGTGACTGAGAACGAGCCCCCCCCCCCCCCCTCATCCCTATATAACTCCAACCCCCCCACCCCCCCACCCTGACTACCTGGGCTGCAAGGCTAGGTAAGGAGACCCCGCTGCCCCCCCTGATGGCAGCCATGTGTATGACTATTGAAAACAGTACATGACGGAGTGTGTGTGTGTGTGTGTGTGTGTGTGTGTGTGTGTGCATGTGTGTGCACGTGTGTGCATGTGTGTGTCTGTGCGTGCGAGTGTATATGTATGCGAGTGTGTTATAATTCACGTCGGACACTAAAACTCCATTTTGGGTAAGCTCCATAACTCCAACTGGGATCCTCCTGCCAGACGATGTTCTCATGCGCGGGGAATGGCCGATGTTTACAGAGGAGAGACGAGGACAAGGGAGGGAACCACCGCCGAAGACAAGACTCACCCATCAGGCCCTCGTCCCACTGTCCGCGGGGCCCCTGGACGTCCATCACCTCCCGGCCCCCCTCGCGACTCACTCATCCCCCGTCCGTTCCGTCCTGACAGCGGCCCGGCTCTGTCTCTCCTCCGCAGCTATTTACAAGGGAGTGGAATCTGTTTAGGACACGCTAATGTAAATGTTTAGACTGGGGGCCGGCTCAAAGTGAATCTTCTTTCTGTACGCTTTCCAAAAAGGAAAGAAAAAAATAGAATAGGGGGGCGTTTGCTGCATGAAAGTCAGGGGACATGTTGAGCATGTTGTCGGTGTTGTGTTTTTGGGTGGGCGGGGGCGAGGGGTCCATCTGAGGGTGCGAGCGGGGTGACAGGCCGGCTGTACGCCCGCCGTGTTTAATGGTGATGTGATGGCGGGCGCCACACTAGCGGCATCCTTGTTATGTTCTAATTTGCAAAATGCCATTTGAGGAGAAATAAATTACGGCCTTTATTGGCTTCCCTTTCACATTTCAATAGCTTTCTAACAGCATATTGTTTCACATTCCTTACCAGGGCCTACGTATAAAAAAAAAAATGGAAAGTGCGGAAATGTAGCACAAAGCAGTGTAATTAAAGCTAAATGATGAGCCATTAACATGGAATGGAGGTGGGTGTAATGTCGGTGTTATATGGGACCATAAGGGCTTTAATAATGAACAGGACACAGCGTTATTACTGCCTGATATTTGGGTGAGTGAAGCACCTCCAAGCAGAGCACCGCGCTCTTAATTTGTAGAGGCCATTGTCCTGTGCTCTTTTCAGCCGGCAGGCCATTCATCATTGGTGTGACCGTTACTTTTAATGAGTCTGTTATCATTCATTTTAGGGCATCCCACCTTTCCCTGACATGGATAGTATTTCTCTTTATATAGGACATAGGATTTATATCTCACTTTCTCTCCCTCCTGAGCCACTCTACCTCGCTCTCCCTTAGCCAGGGTGCTGTCAACCCCTCCTGATGGCAGGTTAGGGCGTGTGTGTGTGTGTGTGTGTGTGTGTGTGTGTGTGTGTGTGTGTGTGTGTGTGTGTGTGTGTGCGTGCGTGCGTGCATGCGTGCGTGCGTGCGTGCGTGCGTGCGTGTGTGTGTATGTGTGCACCTGTGGATGTGGATGTACAGTATGTTTGTGTGTGTGTATGTGTGTATCTGGAACCCTCTTCACCACACCAGGGGCCACAGGGCCCCTAGACTTCAGCCTCAGCACGTCTGTGGATTCACTTAAACAGCATAAATCCGGCCCCTCACTGCATCTCCCCCCTCCCCCCCATGGGTGTGTCACCAGGGGCAAAAGGGGACAGAAAACACTGAAGAGGTTTCCTTCTCGCTGAATATGTGACGAGCACTTCCTACCTTATAGCTCATGTTAAAGACCTCGAAGAGTCTGGAGTGATAATCACACAACCAATCAATCAGTACCCTTTATTTAACCAGGTGAAAATTTATTGAGATTAAAAATCTCGTTTACAGGAATGATCTGGCCAAGATAAAATTAACAAGATCAACGTACAATTCACATAAACATAAACATGCATCAATTGATGTACAATACAAGACTAGGGAACATGAATATTACAATTGTTGTGTCACCAAAATGACACTATAAAAAACAAAACCAGGAGTAAACAAAGCAGGCCCAGCCTTCCTTAATCTGTGTGGACGTGTGAATGTGCGCAACAGACCTGCTTTACCCGCAACCAATGGGAACCCGACTCACGAGTACATATCATGTAATTGTTTCCCTTTAAATCGGTGTAATTCGGTTTGTTTTGAATCAGTAGAGTGTGATGTTAGCTGACCATAAAGCAGTCGTTGCATGTCTTACCCAATCCAAAATGTATAAAATGTCAACATGAGCGGCTATCATGCCTTGCAAACAATATGACCATTTTGATTAATCGACCAACCTATAGCGTTATATTTAGAAAACAAAAACAGGAACTTGAGTTTCAGGATCCTCTGTCCATAAAACGGCATCTAGATAAATCACTCCCATACATCCATACTGCATGGAGCCTAACATAAAACAAACCAGCTGAGCTCATAGAGGCACACACCCATGTAGGGAGGTGGGTTCATCCTGACCATACGTATGTTCTGGCAAACACTGCCTTGGCAAGTGAGGGAGGATGATAGTCTTGGCATTTTGGCCATAATGTAAACGAGGACACATAGACATATAAACACACGGCACCGGATTACATCCTCCAAACTCACCACAGGGATGAGCAGACCGGGTGGAAGAGAGAGATGTTTTCTGCTCCAGTACCTTTCTGGGATGGGGGGAGAGGGGGGGGCTTGTTCTCAGGTTGTTCATAGCATGCCAACGTTTGCCACGCCAGAGTTTGAAAGGTTCAAACATGCACTATAACACCCCTCTTATCTTCCGGACCCAAAATAATAAATTTGCCGTGAAGGCCCTTGATTTGAAGCAGGAATAAAGTAAAAGACTGTTCCACCAGATAGGCAAAGCGCCCTTCATTGAAAGTTATTGCTAGGCAGCTCGGGGTAATACATCACGGCTTTTGTTAGGGACAATGCTACGAAGCCAAATCCACGTACAGATGCATCATAGTTGCACAGTGAGCATTTTGTTGCAAATAATGTTGTCATCAATTTTCATCTTTTGTTTAAACATATTAGTCTTTTGGACAAGATAGGTCATATTTCAGCAGGTTGATAAATTTTCTCCCCTCTCCTCTTCACAGAATGTGCGCTTAATTAATTACACAACCTTTAATTGGACAGATTATTCGTAACGGTAGTACAGTGCTTAATATACAAACTCAGAGGGCTCACGAGTAATTATTTTAATGCCACATTCTCAGCTAGTTGTAATCAGTATATTTCTAATAATTACTCATTTTCATAGTGGTAGCGATACTCCAAAGTAGACAAATTACATTTGCATTTGTGTATTAGGGCCGTCTCTCTCTCCCGCTCCCTCTCTCTATCTTTATCCCCTCTGTCTCTATCCCTCTCTCCCTCTCTCTGTCCCTCTCTCTGTCCCTCTCTCTGTCCCTCTCTCTCTCTCTCTGTCTCTATCCCTCTCTCCCTCTCTCCCTCTCCCCCTCTCTCCCTCTCTCTCTCTCTCTCTCTCTCTCTCTCTCTCTCTCTCTCTCTCTCTCTCTCTCTCTCTCTCTCTCTCTCTCTCTCTCTCTCTCCCTCCCTCTCTGTCCCCCTGTCTCCCTCTCTCTGTCCCCCTCCCTCTCCCTCTCTCCCTTTCTGTAGTGTTAAGGGGGGGTTGATCACCACTTGGTATTTTACGATATCTGCAGGCATTACCTCCTGTTTAATTACCTCACTAATGTGCACTGATGTACGTGATGGATTTTTTACGGAAGCCGACTTCTTAACTATCGGATGCAGCGATCATGAGCGATCGTCCCCACCCCCCCTACCCTCTTAGGGGATAAATGGACAATTTGGACTTGAGGAGTATCTGCACTATGCTAATCTATACCGCAGCCAGCACTCTAAAAGACACCCGCAACGTTCATCTGGAGTGTTGTTTCAAAACATGCACACTCTCAAGTTCTACACGTGCACATTAGCGTACGGCTCAAATGAGACGCATTAAGCTGCATTCAATTTGTTCACTTGTGCAAGTCAACGCAATTAAGCAAAAACATTCAATTTGGGAGACGGGCTCCAGGTACACAGGCTCTCAGAAAGCAAGTTCAGTTCATTTGGTTCTGTGGGAGAGGGGTGCTGTCTGAGAGAGATGCTGTGTCTGAGCGGTGAGCGGTTCTGGGGTTGAGCGGTTCTCTGTAAGAGCGGTTCTGTGTGTGAGTTGTTCTGTGGTTGAGCGGTTCTCTGTAAGAGCGCTTCTCCATGAGATGGTACACTTAAAAAAATGGGGGGGGGGGAGATAGGGTAAATGATGACATTGTTAAAACTTCACAGCTTGACTCTGCGATAAGGTGAGAATATTAAACTAAAGTCTGGTGTGCAAAGGCAAGGGGGGGAGTAGAGGGGAGTGAAGGGGAGGAGAGGAGGTGTGTGTCGGGGGGGGGGGGGGGTCTGGCCTCACAGTCATATAATTCAGAGTATGTATGTCACCCGTATGCTCATTATCAGGACTGATCACCCCAGCCGGCCGCCTGGCACACGCGACCTGCAGCCGGCTCTCTATCTCACGTCCACGCCGGTAATTATTCACCGGGGATCTCCGCTCCGTTAAGCAGAACCTGACAGAATGTTCACGTAGACCCGGTAAGAGGGAGGTATGTGTGTGTGTGTGTGTGTGTGTGTGTGTGTGTGTGTGTGTGTGTGTGTGTGTGTGTGTGTGTGTGTGTGTGTGTGTGTGTGTGTGTGTGTGTGTGTGTGTGTGTGTGTGTGTGTGTGTGGGGGTGGGGTGGGGGGGGGGGGGGGGGGAGGTGGTTGGGGGGAGGCGGGGGGGTGGACTGACAGGATTGCCAAACATCTAAGCTTAAACACCAAGTGGAGAAAGGAAAAAAATGTATTGTACACAAGTCCCGACGCTTGATGATTATCAGCTTCAATTGTTGGGGTGTTTTTCTTTTTGGGAGGGGAGGTTGGGGGAGAGGGGTCGGGGAGAAATGATCTCTCTCTCTCACAGGAAGTGGATGAAGTGGCCTCGCTGAGCGTTCCATGATCGACTTCCACCCACCGTTCGTTAAGTCAGTCAGCGCCACGGCTCGGCGTTGACAAATCCTCAGCTCACACATGTTAGCGCTCAGAGTCCCTCCCCCTCCCCCCCGTGCACCCATCATCAGTCCCCTCATACAACCCTCCCACCCACCCCCCACCCCCCCCCACCCACCCAAGACCTGCATCGACCCACGGATCTTCTGTTTTTTGTTTAGTTTTCTCTCTCGCCCCGACCCCTCCCTCCCTGTTCCCCCTCGGTCTCATGTCCTTCTCTTTTATTGCTTTGTACAGCAAAGCACCATTACTGATCCCTTCCAAAGCACAAACTAAAAATCTATCCCGTTGTCATTTGCCGCACCGTGCCATCTATCATCGGCCGTGCCTGGCAGCGGCTCCTCCGCGCCGAAGAGGAGGAGGAGGAGGAGGAGGAGGAGGAGGAGGTGCCGGAGCAGGAGGCAGAGTCAAGGACTTTCACGCGCAACAAAAAACTCTGTCACAATTATTTATGGCTCTCGCTGGGACACATAATAGGACACATCAGACTGCTGTTTTTTTGTGTGATGAGCGCCCTCACATCGCTGGCTCCCTTGTCGAAGTGGGTCACAGGCATCTCCTCGCCTTACACATACAATTTCCAAGACAATGGCGGCGCACTTGGGGAAGTGACAGTGACAAATACCGGAGCCCCCACGGAAAGCTGGGCAGGCTGTTACATGAGTGATTGCGCCAATAATCATGTGGAGTCGTCACGTGTCCGCGCAGCGCAGGGAAGGGAGAGAGAGGGGGGGGGAGAGAGAGAGAGAGAAGAGAGGGGGAGAGAGAGAGGAGGGGAGAGGAGTGAGGGTGGGCGGGAGGAAGAGAGAGAGAGCGAGAGGGGGAGAGAGGGGGGGGGGATGGGCAGCAACGGTGGCAGCGGGTGGACAGAGAGAGGGGGGGAGAGGGGGGAGAGGGATAGGGAAAGAGGGATGAAGGGAGAGGGAGGGATGGAGAGAGTGGGAGCTGGGCATTAGCAGTGGCAGAGGGTTGAGAGAGAGAGAGGAGGATAGGGAGAGAGCGAGATAGAGAGAAAATGGTGAGGTTGGATAGACAGAGTGATAGAGGGTGAGATGGGAGCAGAGATGGCAGGAAGGGGGGAGGGAGAGAGAGACAGAAAGGTAGAGAGTGAGCTAGGGAGTAAGAGAAAGAGGAAGTGAGAGAAAGATATGTACAGATGAGAGGTGAGAGAGAGAGAGAGGGACAGAGAGAGAAGGAGAGGGCAAGAGAAGACAGAGACAGAGGGAGAGAGGAAGAGAGAGAGCGAGAGAACAGAGAGACAAAGAGGGAGAGAAAGGGAGAGAACGAGAGGGAGAGAGAGAGAGAGAGAGAGAGAGAGAGAGAGAGAGAGAGAGAGAGAGAGAGAGAGAGAGAGAGAGAGAGAGAGAGAGAGAGAGAGAGAGAGAGAGAGAGAGAGAGAGAGAGAGAGAGAGAGAGAGAGAGAGAGAGAGAGAGAGAGAGAGAGAGTGAGAGAGAGAGAGAGAGAGAGGAGAGAGAGAGAGAGAGAGAGAGAGAGAGAGAGAGAGAGAGAGAGAGAGAGAGAGAGAGAGAGAGAGAGAGCGAGTGGGAGAGAGAGAGAGAGAGAGAGAGAGAGAGAGAGAGAGAGAGAGAGAGAGAGAGAGAGAGAGAGAGAGAGAGAGAGAGAGAGAGAGAGAGAGAGAGAGAGAGAGAGAGAGAGAGAGAGAGAGAGAGAGAGAGAGAGAGAGAGAGAGAGAGAGAGAGAGAGAGAGAGAGAGCGAGTGGGAGAGAGAGACAAAGACAGCGAAAGAGAGTGAGAGAGAGAATAGAGAGCGTGGGAGACAGAGAGAGAGAGCCTGAACGAGACCGGGAGGAGCTGCTTGGTAGCGGGGGTCGGCCCGTGTGGGGAAGCGGCTAACAGGTTAGGGCAAATCATTTTTTATTTCCTTATCATCCATCTCCCCCACTTCCTCCCCTTCAGATGAGTTGCTGCTAAATGACTGTCACTCCAGCCGGCGCTGTGATATGTTCTGCTGCAGGGCCGTAATTGGGATGGGGTCAGCGGCGCCTGTTTCCCTACGTGACCTTTCTTAAACTCGCCCGCCCAGGGAGCGGGCAGAGCCTCCGATTAAATTACTCTGCAGCTCCTCGGCCCTTCACCTAAAGAGCTGAGGCACTGCTGGTCCCTGCTTCACCGCCCCTTGGATACCAGGCACACCCACACACACACACACACACACACACACACACACACACACACACACACCACACACACACACACACACACACACACAAAGCACACACACACACACACACACAGACACACACACACACACACAGATAGACAGACAGACAGACAGACACCCACACACACACACACACACACACACACACACACACACACACACACACACACACACACACACACACACACACACACACACACACACACACACACACAGACAGAGCACACACACACACACACAGACACACACACACACACACACACACACACACACACATACAGACACACGACACACAGACACACACACACACACACACACACACACACACACACACACACACACACACACACACACACACACACACACACACACAAACACACTTAGACAGAGTCACACGCGCACACACAGACACAAACACACTTAGACAGAGTCACACGTGCACACACAGACACACACACACACACACAAATACAGTCACAAATACAGACAGAGACACACGCACACACACACACACACACACAATCAGACACACACACACATGCAGAGACACACCAAACATACACACAGTCACACACGCATACATACAAACAACACACACACACACACACACCAACCCTACACACAGTCACACGCTCAGACATACCACACACACATATAAAGACAATCCACAGACACACACAGAGACGCACACACACAGTCTCACTAAACATAGACACACCCACACACACAGAGTCTCACACACACACACACTCTACCAGCTTGCGCTGACGGGAGCACGGGCCTATGCTGCTGAGTAAACACTATGGATAGACACACACACACACACACACACACACACACACACACACCACACACACACACACACACACACACACACACACACACACACACACACACACACACACACACACACACACACACACACACACACACACACACACACACACACACACACACACACACACAGACAAATCACTGCTAAGATGTTCTGATGCTCAGAATCTGAACAAATATAGCTGTCGCACTTTATAAGCCAGTCCCTTGAGTCACTAAGAACCATGACGTCAACCCTAGACCCAAGACAGACTCATGACGAGCATGTGAAAGAGGTGAGAATCTATTGCAGACAATCTGCAACCCCAACATTTCAAAAACCTGCACCACACAGCTCTAAATATAAGTAATCCCCAAGTGGGTTTAGCCGAGCACTTGAGAGAATCTGGTTAAATGGTTCACACGGCAACCATACGTACACAACGGTGGTAGCCAGGCTATGCGGTAAGAAAAGCATATTGTGAAGTTGAGTTCTGTCATATCTGTAGGTAAACAACGACAACAAAGCATTAAAACGCACAACCATCATCCGGCTGTCAGCCCACCCCCTCCCCCTCCTCCTCTTATACGAACGGCTCATTGACCCAAGTGAGGGTGGGTGGGGGGGGGGCTGGAATCAGCTGGATCGCTGCTCTGTTAGATATGGTATAATGAGACGCTTCCACAGACTGACAGCAGAAGAAGAGAAAAAAAGAGAAAAACAACAACAACAGCAATGATGCCGAATTGTTCTCCACCAAAAAAACCCTGAACAAAAACGTACCATTTTGGGTCTCGCCGTCATGCAAATGAACGGAATATAGGCTGTAAGGAGATACATCATATGAAAATCGAGTCATCGAAGGCGCTCTGATCAGGTGTGTGTCTCCGCAATGGCGCCACCTCCACAATCACTATGGGTGTCATCGGACAGCTATCTGCAGACCAGGGCCCATCATTTGCCCACATAATGACAACGGATAGTCGGTGTCAGGCAGGTTATGTGTTACCATTTGCGTCTGGCAATAATAACAATTACAGCTCACGCAAGTCCTCATTATCTTACAGTATGAATTTGTCCCCATGCATATTTTCCTAAAAGATATCGGCAGCTATTATTTTGACTCGAGCATTGGCAGGACAATAAAGTGTGGAAAAAACAACAGCAAACTATGTCTTGAGTTGATGCTTTGCTTGGCATTCGGTTTGGACTGGGTCTGTCTTGCCTATCCGTTTTCTTGTTATTCTGGGTGTGGCCTTACTGGCTGAGATGATCCCTGTATTTATTGATTAGTTCATGGAAACTTAAATCATGTTGAATCAATGTTAGGCGAAAACAAACCTATTTTAGCTATGTATCTAAATTTCATTTTTTTAATTTATTTTCATATGATGATGAATTGATCATCATTATGACCATATATTAAGTCCTGACTAAGAGTTTAGAGCAAGGTTATTGTTTGGTATAAATAACTGCTTTCAAATATATTCTATAATGAGATAAATGAGTAGAATAAATACGCAGCCAGCATTTTCTTAGTTTTCCCATTACTTTCAATAAGTTATGCTATAGTATTAGTCAAACCCTTCTGTACTACGATTTCAAGGCTGAAGAAATGCCCTTACATCATCTTTTATGTACGCAGAGAGAGAAATATCTTAAATCATACAATCATTTGAAGGTTCAAGGAATGGTCATTTAATGAATTTAACCAATTTCCTATTCTTTGATCTCAAATTAAGTAGCTACTCAGTGCTGGAAGACGGTTACTGAACGGTTGTGTGGCCATCCAGGCAATACGGGTGGCAGGCCCAATTTCAATATCAATATACAGATAAATGTTGCAAACTAGACCAAGGAAAGGAAGCGTTACCATTTTTATTTTTTAACAAATAATACAAATCCTTGAATAAGGGTTGAGAGTCATAGTTTCTCGATTTCATTGACTGGCCTCTGGCCTGGTAAATAACTAGCCCTGGGCCAGTAGCCCTACACGCCATTCCCCCCACTATTCACTAGTCCTCCAAGCCCAAGACCCTGTATGCCATCGGCCCTGAAAGCGGCAAGCCCTGTAAGCCCCTAGCCCCTCGACGCCATTGGCCCCAAAAGCACCTTACACTGTAAACCGTTGGTCCTATAAGCCATTGGCCCAAAAATCAACTAGCCCTTCAAACTGGAGACCCTGTAAGCCGTGAGCCCAAAAAGCCACTCACGCTGTAGGCCATTGCACCCATAAGCCACAGGCCTCTTTTATTCATCACAAATGAGAAGCACATCACCTGAGACAAATCACAGCTTTTCACATCATTGCATTGGGAGCCTATCCTAAAGTAGCACGGGAGACATTGAAGCCTTTGGTGTAATACTCTATTGATTGAAGGTTCAACAGGATTAGGTCCCCTCCCACCTCCTTCATTGGGAGGTCAAAGGCACACTCGGGATCTGATCGCTTTAAGTGGCTTGAGCACATCAGATTGGAGAAAGCTTGCCGTCCCGAAGGCTTGATTGATCACTGCGTCCCTGAGCATCCTCTGATAATGCTGTCCGTTTGGGTTCCAAACATAAATGGTAATACAGGGGCATTGCCTCAAAGATATGGTATACAACTCGAAAATGGAAATCAAACCGCCTTCACCTTTTCTCAAAGCTCCTCCTTGTAACTTCAACACAGCTGATCATTGAAGTGGGGCTTTTCTGGAAAGTTAGACACGACACAACTGCAAACAGTTTTACCATCAATAGCAACCGATTTGACAATTGGTAGACATATCGGAGACAGCACAAACATATGTGTGTCCTTATACATCGGTTAACTCGGCCTCTGAAAAGTAGCCAGTTATACCAGGAGCCTTGTATTCTACGAAGAAGGCTTCATTGAGAATTTAAAGATTTGCTCCATGTCGCCGCTAATGCTAACTGACATCTTCCAGAGGGAGTGGTTGTATTACACTGACACCCATGGATCTCTGCTCCTCCTCGCCCAATGCGTAGCCGGAGCCTCTGGCCCATAACGGGGGCATCATACAGAAATGATGCCCCTTCAAAGCCAAAGTCACGGGGTAGATGTTGTGATGAATCAGGCAGGCATGGAGGATGGGGGGATGCGTTGAATAGGACTCTGACACTGCAGCATGATAATTTTCCAAAGCAGAAGCCTATAAGTATCTGACAGGCCACCGATGCTGACTCGGCAATCTGTTTCAAAATGGCAGGCGTGCCCTTTTATCTCGGCGCATGTTTCACGGCAATTGGACAATCAGCCACTGCAGTGAAAATCCATAGTATCGATCGGCCCTGTATCTTCTCTATAATTCTCCGGCAGGAAATCCCTGATGACAAATTATATCTGCTCCGGTTTTTGATTGGTGCTTTCATGTAAGTGATCTCCAAGGGCAGAGAAAGGAACTGGCTGAGGCTTTATTAACTGGGGGGGAACCGGCTCTCCTTGTCTTGGTACAGCTGCCACCAGAGCCAGATGTTCTGTCGGAAGACTGCGCGGCTTTCGAAGTCAGACCTGGTCCAGCGGTTTAGAATTGAGAGCTGGTCATGCAGACCATAAGACGATATGTGTGGACAGAGAATCAGAGGGACAGTTCTCGAAGGCATGGCTGGCTGTGAAGGTGACTGTCTGCCTCTGTCGAGGGTTGAAGAAGAGCGAGAGAGCAAGAGAGCGAGAGAGTGAGAGAGCAAGAGAGAGAGAGCGAGAGAGAGAAAAGAGAGAGATATGCATTCACATGCTAGGAATAAACAACAGAATCTTGGATCAGATATTAGCCCAGGTTCTAGCTGTTTATTTGTAGATCAGAGCAAAGTCATCACAGCATTTCATTACCAGTTACATCCTTTTTATGCGTATGACCGTCAAAAAACAATTAATGCTTTTTATTAGACCTTTCTAAATTGTGCCGCATTGTTAAGTTTCAATGTACTATTAATGCGAGCAGTCATCTCTTCCAGCAATAGAAGGCAAGGTCCGAAACAATTTTCCCCTGCATCTTCCGTCTGCCATGATGCCTCTCCCCACAATTTGATGTTTATGAATATAACACAAAGGATGGCAAATACAAGACAAATCAAATGTGATGCTTTTCCCTATTGGTTCTAAACAAACAAACAACAAACAGCCGCTTTCTCCATCTCTCTCTCTCATCTCTCTCCTCTCTCTCTCTCTCTATCTCTCTCGCTTTCTCCATCTCTCTCTCTCTCTCTCTCTATCTCTCTCTCTCTCTCTCTCTCTCTCTCTCTCTCTCTCTCTTCTCCTCTCTCTCTCTCTCTCTCTCTCTCTCTCTCTCTTCTCCTCTCTCTCTCTCTCTCTCTCTCTCTCTCCTCTCTCTCTCTCTTCCTCTCTCTCTCTCTCTCTCTCTCTCCTCTCTCATCTCTCTCTCCCTCTCTCACCTCTCTCTCCTCTCTCTCTCTCTCTTCTCTCTCTCTCTCTCTCTCTCTCTCTCTCTCTCTCTCTCTCTCTCTCTCTCCTCTCTCAGCTCTGGGCACTTGATATGTACAACAAGCCTTATCATTATTCATGTTGCACCAGTGCTATTCCTACAGTGGATAACCCTGGACCTCGATGCACTACTCTGCACAGTGGAGTGAGAACACATCGCGGGGGCACACTTCTAATCCTGCCGGGATATTTAGCCAGCGTCAAAATTGGCTCCGAAAACTTTTACCGAATCCAGTGTCATAAATCCGATGGTTTCTGAAAGGAGCCAAAGACAGAGAAAGCCTCCCTATTGGTTAATGGTGGTGGTGGTGGTGATGGTGGTGATGGTGGTGAGAGGGGGGGGGGATAACGTTGCACATAATCCAGCCTCTGACAGAGGGACTAGAGGGAGCCGGCATGGTTTACAGGGAGCTGCGCGCTCTGCCCCTACCCCGCAGACAGACGTGAACCACAGCAAAGCAAGCCCTTCTTCCTCCAGCCGGTCGGAGGAGGAGGATAATCTTTCCCCCTCGCAGCACAATGCCAGAGATTACAAGGGGAACGTGTCAGTCTGCACTGGATTTGCTAGACACCAGATCTCATGTCCCTATCGATTCGCAGCTCATTCATGTTTTCACACGGGTCTCAAAGGCAACCGGGGCCATAAACCATATGGTGGGGAGGAGCCAGTTCTATTCTTTCCCTCTCCCTCTTCCTTTTGTGTGATTGGGAGCACAAGCATGTGTGCGTGTGCGTGCTGCTGTGTGTGTGCATGCGTATGTGTGCTTGCTATATGCGTGCGCTGTGTGTGTGTCTGTCCCGTGCGACTGTGGTTTACGCACGCGTGTTCATGGTGTCGTGTTTGAGCGTTAGTGGGGCATGTCTGTGTGGTGCGTGCGTGTGCATGGCTGCCATATGTTTGTTCATCCTTCATGTGTGTGTGCGTAAGTGTGCACGCGCGTGTGTGCGTGGTGACTGCCAAGCCTCGCTCTGCGCTTGCCTCTGCGACACAGATGGCTGCGGTGTCAATGCAACACCTGCTCCCAGGAAATGCAGTTTGTAATCACAAGGACAAGTTAACCCTGACACCGCTCACTGCAGATGTTTGTAGTTCCCGGGTGCCATTCTGTCGCTGTTGATTTGCTTCTGCATAATACAAATCATCGCCCTCATTTAGGGGTATGTTTTCCCCAAAGCTTCGCATTATTAATCAATTATTACAACACAAACCCCTTTAAACAAATAACAGACGCTCACGACTCCCCACACGATAGGCCCCCAGGGGATTAACGAGTGTGTCCGTCACAAACAGCGGTTCTTTTGTTTACCGACGAACATTTTGTTAACATCCAAGTTAACAAAAAGTCCATCGGTAATGCTCCGCTTAAAGCAATTTAGTTTAAAGGAGCTCCATTGTTGTTGGGGAAGGGAAGACCAGGCAAGCATAGCTGCTTGGTTTATTGAACACATATGTGCCAAAACACCCACAACATTTTGACAAGCGAGCAAAGCAGCTCGCGTTATGGTTGTATAATTGATGTGGACGGATCGTTCTGTGGCGAGGTTGATGAAGCAACAGTGAAGTTAAAGTAAAATAACTTTCAGTTAGTGTGGCTTTCTTTTACGTTCAAAATCTACCCAGATGAACAGAAATGCTATTCATGTATGAGCTGCTTAAAAAAAAAAACGGATCTCAAAGGAAAGTCATTAGAAATAATCTCACGGCATCCACTGGACATTCTGGGTACGGCTCGCTAGCGTGACATGGCTCCTTAACTACTGAACGGACTCCCTTCTCCCAACCGGAAATGATATAACAAAAGACTCCTCCATTTTTCAGAGGAACACTTTGGGACATCCACAATGCAGGGCCCCCTCAGGGTGGGACTTTGACGGAGGAGTCCAGTGGACTCGCCACCGCCCGCTTTAAAAGGAAAACAAGAAGTCCTCACTCACAAAGCGTTTCCTGTGTGATCAATATGCTAACTTGAGGAATGCTAAAATCGAGGCGGATACTTGACAAAGATGGATAAGATTCGCACCGTCCCGTGAAATGTCACCGATTCAGTGGAGGATGTCACCTCAGGATCGCTCGACTGTGTGATAAGCTGACACCATCAGCTCGGGGTGAAAAGTGGCGTGGCGTCGTCTCTCTCTCTCTCTCTCTCTCTCTCTCTCTCTCTCTCTCTCTCTCTCTCTCTCTCTCTCTATCCTGTCCTCTCTCTCTCTCTCTCTCTCTCTCTCTCTCTTCTCTCTCTCTCTCTCTCTTCTCTCTCTCTCTCTTCTCCTCCTCTCTCTCTCTCCTCTCTTCCTCTCTCTCTCTCTCTCTCTCTCTCTCTCTCTCTCTCTCCCTCTATCCTGTCAGGGCAGACGGATGACAACGACCACCACTGCAGCAGGCCCAAAGGGACTCAGGTAAAAATGAACGCAATTAAAAAATGGACGAGTTGCAATCTGTGCGGAGCGCAAGTCAATGTGTGAGGATTCGGGTGGTTAGCGACTGAGTGTTGTCAGGGAGAGGGAAAATCATTAGTTTCAAATGAATGTTGTCAATCTAGATTTGATAAAACTACTTTGAGGTGCAACACACTGCAGTGTTTTCCTTTACGTTGACAAAAAAACTTTTCTGTTCGTACACAGTCTGCATAGTGAGTAGCGGCTACGTTAGCATGGAACCAGGCCGTATACAACGTGAGACATTCAGTAGCTTCTATTTTTTCCCTCCCCATTCAACGCACATCCTTGATGACTGTTTATCTGGCAATAAGAACAATGCTCTCCCACATTTTCCATAGGATCATGTAATTGCCATAGGAATGAGGCCATAAAAATAGCAATAAAGATTACTAATTTTACTGGCTTCCAGAATTTTACCATATCTGGCACCAAACTCCAGCAGGAGGGCAGCAGATCTCTCATACTATTATCTATTAGGTCCAGGATCAAGAGTCTCCAGCTCACAACAGGAAACACTGACAGGTGCGTTCACCAGCAAACCGCTGGATCCACACATCTGTTCAAAGCCATGGTGTTAGGACCGAAGAGAAGCTGGGAACCATTTACATTGTTTTGTTTCATGGTGTTCCCTCTCATGGTTGCTGTCAGAGAGGCTTGGCTCGGAGAGACTCTTCTTGTTTGTTTGTTCACAACGGGACGAGGGGGGGAGGGTGACGTAGCGTGGTAAACTGACCCACCGGGCTAACATGCTAGCATAGCCATAACGTGCTGTTGGATACCAAAACCTCCATCAATCCTATTGTCTGGGTGGCTTTGACAGATTGTTTTGGTTCCTTGCTCTCTCAATGGTTCTCTCTGTGGCTCTGGAACCTAACACGTCTACCTATTTTCCAGCGGACAATGATGGCAGTCTAGTGGCCCTGCTGAAGGGTAAACAACGGTAGGACCTGGAAGAGGACAAAGGGGTGTCCTGCGTAACGCCCGGGTCAGTGTCCCGTCCTTTCGTTTCAAAACCTTACCTTCCTGAAAAATGAAGCCAACCGATTGAGAAGTATGACCCCGCCGCCCTTTCTCTTGCTGATGAGTGCGTGCGTGTCTGTGTGTGTGTCTGTGTGTGTGTGTGTCTGTGTCTGTGTCTGTGTGTGGTGCGAGTGTGTAGCAGGAAGCTTTCGACGACACTGAACATGATGAAAAGCCGTGGCTGAGAGGTAAACTATTAATAGACTCTCCACCTGAAACTGTCCATGGTGATCCCAAGCTCCTTCCCACCCCCCCCCTCCCTCACCCCCACGTTCCCGCACCCTCAGCAGCACCCTCCACTACCCTGAGCACCCTGAGCACCCTCCCAGGGATCAGCCGCAGCGGAGCAGGGCCCTTCCCGGGCACCGCGTTTTTAGTGTGAACCAAGAATCCTTCTGTGTTGCCGTGTGATTTATAAATACCCGCCAGTGTGGGTGTCAACGTTGATTGTGTTGATGTGCTAGCAAAGCCGGGAAATTGGCAGATGATTCCTATTATGCTGATTCTGAACATATAAGTGCAAATGTGCTGCAAAATCCCCCAGTGTTGTTGAGCAGAATAGGAGAACGGTAGTAAAAAGCGGCATGGCTGCATTTTTCATGGCCAACTAATTAGCCGTTTCCCCCTAAGATGCATAACAGGAGCTCTTGTGTGTGTCACTGCCGTCTGCTGTGCGTCATGAATAAAATGCTCATTTTAAATATTTTGGGGGACAACTTCCAGGATGTAAATCAGCCAGCAGTAAAGTTATGTCAGAGGGAAAAAGTCACCGCCTGTAGCAAAGCGCATTCCACAAATGATCATTTATTACCCAAGACTATTTTAAAAAGAGGGGAAATGGCAGGTTCCCTTTGTCAAACCTAACAAGGGAATAGCTTTCAGGTGCTTATACTACTATAACTCATCCCGGTAACCTTTTGAGCAGGAATTAGGGCACTTTTATCCTTGCTCAGGTGCTCGTTGAAGTCCATTAGCATTTTTAAAAAGTGTTATGGACTGTAAAGGAAACACAAGGATTCTATTATTAATAGACCTTGTGAACTTTAACATCAGAGCTAAATAATAAAATATTACAAGGATGGGGAAAATGATGGTCAAAACATCACAAAAAAATCAACAACAACAACAACAGCCACTTATCAATCTGAAACGTGACAAGAAGGAAGAGCACCTGTTTGAACAGTATAGTCTCGTGTTTTCCTTCACGCGGGGCAATCATAATAGAGCTAAAATCCGTGACACCTTCAACCACGGCGGTGCAATCATAGCTTCATATTTTCCCCGCGCCAAATATTCTGTTCTTTCGTTATCATTACGCTCCAATTCATTGTGTTTTCTCCTTTAGGGAAATTACAGAGCCATACACCTAACGTCCCAGCAGCGGAGGCACGGCCCAATTCCACGCCAGCCCACCAATATTAAACATGTACTGAGTGAGACAGGACCATGCTAGATCCTCCTTACTGTGCTACATATTGTGGGGCTTCTAAATAATTCATAGAATAAGAGAAACACAACAAATAACCTTGAGACGTGGCGCTGTCTTCGCCAGAAAGTTAATCCCACCAAAATGAAATAGGAACTTTATTCTTGCAGCTGGAATTGGAAGCAATATCGGCGATAATAATTATAAGATGTGGGAGGGAGTACAAACACTGCAACAAATACCAAAATGCCACACAGGAACCCCTACCGCGGCCACATTTATTAGGACAAAATGCCATGTTCTTTCCAGAAGTGCGGACATACTGTTCAATATTAGTATTATTGCTCTATAAATAATAACCAAGCAGAGCAAGATGGGAAAGGAAACAAACGGTGCAACTTGGAGAGAGAGGTAAGGAGTAGTAATATTCAATCAAACTAGGAGAGAGGACTGGAGGATTAATAGCTGGATATGCATCAAGATGCTACCCAAGAACATAACATACATCTATGTATTTCAGCCAGAGCGATTTTGACATATTATGGAGAAGCCGGAATTGATGAGGAGGCAATCCATTAGTATAATGAAATATGTGAAACCACACGCGAAAGCACACCAAGGATGATCATTGAGAACAGATTGTGCCTGTGAGCATACAACACTCACACGAATTATGAGAAAGAAAGGAGACCTCAAAATGTAAAGACCTCAAGGAGAATATTTTCTGGGAAAATATCATTTGCCTACCAGACCATTTATTTCATTAATTTATTAATATTAGGTGTTTTGTCGTGGAGGCCACCTTAGCCAATGCCAACTATGATGTCCTCTCTAAATGGCACAAAATAGACAAGCGAACGCGGTATATGAATTACACGTCTTCCCGTATATTACCGGAGCGGAAAAGGAGGTCCTGGGAGATAACAGGGAAGGAAGATATTTACAAGCGGCCCGGATAAGTGCTACCTCAATGGGCCAAATAGGTAGGACCTACCTGTTTGGTTCTACTGGAGGAGAACCAGGGCAAAGACTGCGCGCGTACAGCACCACACTGGAGGGCTCTCTGTGCGTGACCACACGCCTAACAAACATACGAACAATCGCTCTACAACAGCAGCTTATAGCACGAGATGGAATAATTCGGAGTTTCCGACTTATGTATCCGATGCTATAGTTCGGAATTGACTTCGCAAGACTGTGTCTGCACACAATGCTACCTGAGCCTGAGCTGTTCGCTAGCGTCCACGTCACGAATGCGTCCTGCTCGTCGTATGGTTTATTTGTTACGTCGTTATGTTCACATGGCACTGACCGCAGCCATCTATGCAGAATTGTACGTCCATAGGATGTGGTTGGGGTAGTAGATGTTTTTTTGGTCATTGTTTAGTAATTCATCTTGAAATTATTGACCATCATTGCAAGACATTATTATGTTTGAAAACGTCCCAGCGTTTCTCCTGCCAGACATGGTCAGGTCTTGTTTGCCGAGGTTACAGTATATTTCCATTCATTCAAGGTATCTCAAAATGGCGGAGCATCACCAATAAAAAGTCCCATGATGCATTCTTATGTACAAGCCCTATAGTTAGTATCGGGAACTATGAGGTGTGCCCTTACATGTAAGGGTTGGACACAGGTCGCAGATAATGGAAACAGTATGTCCTTTTTTTCTACATTAATAGTATTGAATGACGGGTTGAATGATTTGACTCATTTTACAATCAATTAATCATTGAATGACAGAAAATGTGGTGTATCAATTTCAAAAGTGCACACTCAGGTGGTAATATTTGC
>OLKM01003143.1:35000-42945 GCA_900291075.1 Melanogrammus aeglefinus | reverse complement strand
TGAGAAGTTCAAGGTTGGAATGATGATTAACTTTTTAGAGGATTAACTAGCATTGTGTGTAATATCTGTAGAAATCTTGATAGAAAATCAATAAATCTAAACTTGGCAAATTTTGGTTTTCTGGCGGCATATCGTAGGCTATGTAGCCCTATGGAGAGTTACCAGTGTCTAGGGAGGGGTTTTGGAGGGAGGTTGAAGGGATGGTTGGGATTTATGCTAGATAATTACTGGGCTCAAGAGCTAAAGAGCTGTAGGCCTAGTGTTGGGGCTAGCAGTGCGGCGCTAAAGAGCTGTAGGCCTAGCGGTGGGGCGCTAAAGAGCTGTAGGCTCTAGCAGTGGGACGCTAAAGAGCTGTGGCCTAGTGGGTGGGATCTTGTATGCTAGTGTGTGCGTAAAGGCTTGTAAGGCCTAGCAGTGGGCGCGCTAAGAAGAAGCTGTAGGGTCTCTCATTGGATCTAGTGGGACGCTAAAGAGCTGTAGGCCTAGCGGTGGGGCGCTAAAAGCGCTGTAGCGATTGTGCGCCATTGCTGAATTGTTGCATGCTGTATTGTAGCGCCGTCTTTCAGGAAATACGAATATCTCACCATGGCAACAACCTAATTTTTTCATGTAATATTTTCACTGTATTATAATCTGTGGGAAAGTTTTAAGGTGCTGGAATGTGACAAGCGCCATAAAGTCACATGACCATAAAGTAGCATTTTTTTGTATGAGTAGCCTTGAATCGATAGACCAACCTATGCGTTTATTGCTGCGGTAGCACATTTTCGACAAAGCAGCAGAAATCGACAGAACACCGGGTCCCTGAATTCAAGGGACCCAGAAGTAGATATCTCTGTTCACTCCAATACAATTGGAGAACAGGAATGTGTCTCCGCAAAAATGTCTGGATATCAATCAAAAGGCTCTAATTTATCTTTATGTCATGTCCCCTAAAGAATCTTTTAAGTTTTCTTCTCTTCAAAACGGCTCCTCAAGCGTTTTATTAGCCATTCTCTACTCTAATATATTTTTGCTGGGAGAAGGAGGGTGTGCAGCCTGAAAAGGAGTCGTAGTGAAACCAAATGTTGTTTCGACCTGGCATAATGCGGGAGCGGGCCAGTTCCAGGCTTCCGTTAACGTGTCATTGTGATTCACCATCTTGATCCATTTATTCAAAAGATCCAAAGTCAAAGAAACAGGTGCATTTACGGTAATCATTTTATTATTATGTTAATAGTCTAATTAACATTTTCAGTTACGTTGGATTTATTTTTTTAATTTGCTTCTTGTTTAGCTATGTATGACAGTTACAATGTTGGTGACTTACAAATTTTTATGATTGTGTGTCGATTGCGGGCCGCGAGCCCTCTTCCCTGTATACAATATTTTCATGTAAATTGCATTTCAGGATCAAGTTTAGATATTCGTTTCAGTAGTAGTTACTTGTTTTTGAAACCGTACGTGGGGCTGCTGACACCATCATATCTGTCTTATTTATTGCACCCATAGGTTCCATGATACCATGTGGGGTCATTTCAAGACTCTTTGCTTCCTAACACCTGTGAGTTCCCTGGGAGTGGTAATATTGATTTCCTGTTTTTAACAATTCAAAAGGTAAATACAAGGTGCTTCTTCATTAAGTCAAAAGAGTGGAAAACTATCTAAAATAAATAATGTTAAACATAAGAGAATCATCGGGGATTAGTAACTGTTCTTCCATGGTCGTTAAACAATGGCACTACTGGCGCTCGCTTCAGACCGCTCGTATATGATGCTTACAATGCTAAAAAACAAAAAAATATTCATCAAGCATCCGCGGACGCCTCATCCAAGTGACAGGGAACTAGGGACGTCCAAGGTCCCCACAAAAGGACTAATCTTCAATAACAAAAAACTTTTTGAAAATCTACACTTTATCTTCCTGCAATCCTCCTGAGTGTCATTGTGTTTTAAGGACAAGAAACACCCGCTAAAATCATTTTAGAAAGAACCAGTTAAAGGAGGGTTGCTATTTCTCGCCACTTGCAGCAAATGAAGATGATAAGTTTACTCAAAAATAAATATAATATGATCATGTCTCAGACACATAGTATTCCAATTATCCATAAAAAGAAAAATGTGAGAGAGATATCAAGAGGTAATAACAAATACTAGATGTACTTTTTAGTGATAGCCCAATTTTCTTATATCAGAGCAAAAAGCTTGGGACAAGGGGCATAAAAAAAACATATGTTCTAAGGTTCTTCACACTCACCACAAAGATTACAGGGGTCAACTTCAAAACTAAACCTTTTATGAAGAAATGCGGCTGTTGGGTAAACTTAATTAATGAATCTTTAAAATGAGTTTCTTATAACTTTTAGGGGAGACGGGCATTTACAATTTTTGTGAAATGGCTTTATGTGTAAGTAGATAAGACTGCTGAATCTGGGACCTTAATAAGTGCCCATCTCTGTGATAATCATGAATATATCCTAGATTTTTAAAACTATGCCAATTACCTTGTTGTTAAAATTCCTATCAGAGAAATGAAATGTTCCGATAACTAACTTTGGTAATGGACGCCTTAACATTTGAGTACAAATAGACATTTTTTAATCAAAATAATCAAAGGTAATGGAATTCTTTACAGAACCTATGAATTCTCGCTGACAACAAGGGAAGTTATATTTAAGTATAAAAGTATGATAATCCAGAATTGTTACCATTTACAATCCAATAAATCAGTTACAAACATAATGCCTCTCTCAAACCAATCATTTTTAAATATCGAATTTTCTATTAATGATGAGAATGACTCTATTTATTGCATAGAGTTGAAGCAATGGGGAGAAAGATTATGGGTAAACATCATCTTCCAGAATGAGAGAATTTGCCTGTGGAAATTAGAAAGCTTAATGGGAATTTTGCTGACCTCAAAATCGCATTTTAGAAGAAAGTCTAAACCCCCCAATTTCTTAAACAAAGATCTAGGAACATGAAACCACATTGAATTAGCCTGAGACAAGTAAGATTTAATCCAATTTATCCTAAAGGTACCGACCAATGCTTCAAAGTCAAGAGCTTTAACACCACCCTTCTCATATGCTCTCACCAACAGATCTTTTAATATAATGAGTTTTGTTTCTCCATATGAACTGGAAAATAACTGAATTGGCTTTTCTAATATTGTTGTTAGAAAACGAACAAGGAGTGACAGGGATAGATTAATTTAGATATACCTTCTTGCTTTAGATAAAATTATCCTTCCAAAAATTGTAAGGTCTCTTCTTAGCCAGTGACTGAGGGTTCTTTTTCACATCTGTTATTACGATTTGAAACATTAACGTGTTCTCTTCTAGGTTTTTAGATTAATAATGTATTTCACCTCAGGTTCAACTCTAATTGAAGCAATGACTGAGTCGTCACTGTATGAATGAGAAGTTCAAAAAATTTGTATATTAAGTGAGAGTCCTGAAGCTTCTGAAAAAAAAGAGATCGTGATTTAGGGATTTATCTACCATTGATTTATCTTTTTAAAAATATGGATGTATCATCCTGCAAATTGACTTATTTTATAAATTCCTTATTGAGAAAAAAGTAATACCTTCTATTTTCCGTGGTATGATTGAAAAAGAACTGGTTAGCAATTGGTGGTTGCCAATATAAAAAGCTTTGGGAAAATAGGGCATCCCTGTCGGATGCCTCGCAGTACTTCAAACCTGGGGGTAAATCCAGGATTCAGGGAAACAGAACTGCTTATATCAGTATAAAAACATCTTAATAACATTTACGAAAAATTTCCCAGAAGCCCAAAAAATGTAAATGCTTCCAACAAAAAAGGATATTCAACACAATCAAAAGTCTTGTAAAGATCTAGAAATATCACAAAACCATCCGTATTTACTGAAGTCATTATAATCTAACATATCAAGAATCAACCTAGTATGGTTATGTGGATACTTTCTACCCTTCACAATAGCTGATTGGCATCATCAATTAATTTGGCAAGACCGTCATCCAATTCGGTTTGAATACACGTGTGTGCCAAACAATTTTATAATCATTACATAATAAGGTTATTAGCCTCCCAATTATTCAAGTGAAAGTACATCCGTGTTGGGCTTCGGAATTAGCGTAATAAGACCTTGTTTCATAGTGAAGACAGGTGTGTCTGTCGAAAATACAATTTGTTAAGGCATTAATACAGTAGTAATCTGATTTCTTTCCAAAAAAATATTGTAAAACTCAACGGTTAATGTGTCTCCAATCCTGGTGACTTCCCCTTAGACATCTGCATTAACCGGTATTCCATATTCAATTGTGAGTGTATCCTCCATCAACTGCTTAAAATCCTCATTCCATCGTTTTTACACATTCCTTATTTTCTCCAAAAAATAAAGACAGTCATCCTCTGAAAATTTTGCTTGGTATAAAGTGTTGCTATAGAAAACTCTTTATTTCCTCACTAATTTGATCTTGGTGTCTTGTTCTATTAATATTTAATTTCTGATTTTTTTTTACCTTCTTTCTAAACCAGCAAGCTCTTGAGGTGTATATAAGGTCCTTTTGCTTTCTCCAAATGATCTAGTTTCAGTTTGAAGGCTATATTAAATTTGACGTGTTCTGCTAAAGATAAATCCACTATTTGACAAAGTTTGTTTACTTCACTAATAATTTCCTGTTTTTTTGTTTTTTGATTTTAGAAACAAGGTTTAACTTGTTTTAATGGCAGACTTCTTTAGTTTTAAATTTAAACCACTCTCCATTTGCTCAATGAGGTCACAGTTCCAATTCAGAAGTTTCTAAAACACAAATTTTTTAACCTCTTTGCAAAAGTCATGTATTTTTCCAGAAGGAATATTATTTAAACTACCATACGGGAATAAGATTTGATTCACACCACAGATGAAAACTGAAAAGACAGTGTAATTGCACCAATGGTCAGTTAAAGGTGATGCTAAGATTTCACATTTAGAAACATCATTAATCAGGTTTTTTGAGATTAACCAGTAATCCAGCCTTGAGCATTGACCATTGTTAGATCATTGAACCATGTAAATTGTTTTCTAGTTGGGTTCTTCATTCTCCAGTAATCTAATAGATTGGCCTTTGTCATCAGTTCAAGTATTGTTTTATTAAATACGTGGCACTGTCTTCGTTGAAGGTAGGGCAATCTAACCAAAGATCAGGGACCAGGTTGAAATCCCCCCGAATTATTGTTGAGCAAAGCATTTTCCACTCCTCTATATACCTGTTTAAAGATGAGAATAGATTTGTTGTTCTGTAATTTCCTGTTGTAACCATATACACATAATAAAATGTTTATTCCATTAATTTCTGCTGAAACCAATTAACCAATAACCATTAGGGTCACATTTGTGGTCAATAATCCTCCTAGGGAATCTGTTTAATAAAATCATAACTCCAGACGAATGTGAGGTTCCATGACTGAAGAAAACAGAATCTTCCCCATTTGCAATTTCCAAAATTTTGTGTCAGTCTCGGCAGAATGGGTTTCTTGCAACAACAAAAAAAACTAGCCCTTTGCTCCTTACAGAAAAGAAAAATAGCCTTACGTTTTACATTATTTTTAAACCCCCTAGCATTTAAAGAAATAAAGGAAAACATTTAGGTAGTAGGCCTAAGTAAATTAGCCTCGTAAACCCGCCTCTCCCGGAACTGCATTTCTTTTTCATTCTGAGGTAGAATGTCAGGAATGAAATGAAAATGCAGTTCCGGGGAGAGGCGGGTTTACGAAGGCTATAAGTAAATGGCCTTAAAAGAATGTAGCCTACCAAAAGAGTGTAGCTATGCGCAGGAATGAGTAACTTAGTCCTTAACCTTTATGTTTAGTGAAAAAAACCTCCAAATCATCATAAAGGGAAAGAAAAAGACCTTCATATATAAACAGCGCTATTGTAGTAAGGTCTAATATCTTGAACAACAATGACCTGTTATTACCTCATAACTATCGTAATTCTCCGATTTGAAAACTTTTTTAAACTTACTGATAGAAAACTTTCAATTCAATAAGCAGAAAAAAGACTAGAAACCAGTATAACATAAAGATATGACCTTTATTATGAACTCTTTTTTTTCTTTTCTTTTTTTAAACAACCAAAAAGAGAGCATTCAGTCTCAGCCAAACACTGGTTTGCAAAAGAAGGATATTGGCTGTAACAGCTTCACATTAACCGTATGATCTAATCATAACATCGGTTTATTTGCCCTGTAATCTACAAGACTTCATTCACGAACAAAGGGCGGGTAGGCAATACTTACACATCGGAACTGGAGCATAAATGCCAACCGAATGTTAGAGAAAAGTGCTTCAGTCAAGTGTGAACGTAAGTTGGAGTTCTGCCAGCCATTTATGACAGAAAAACTTGCGTTCACTCAGGGTTCACTCTTCGATGAGAGCGTATACTTCCTTCAAGAATGCTCCTACCTCTACCTCTTTTCCTGGCTTCCTGAACCAACGGCCACAGCTTCGTACGAGCCTCCCGGTCTTCTTTTGAGAAGTTCTTCTTTGAAGCGTATGTGCATGTCTTTGCACACTCTGGCATCCTTTCGACTTCTTCCAGACTTCATCCCGCAACACTCTCATTCCGAACTGGATGATGTGATCGCTCTCGCTGTGTTGTTGGAGACAGCGACGTCGCCTTTTCTTCCCAGCTGGTGAATGGTGTCTATGGTGTCTTGTAAGTATGCCGAGAACGACGTCTCTGGGGTCCTCTCCATCCTTCTCTGTTGAGACCAATCATCCGCAGGTTCCATCTTCGTTTGTAGCGGGTTTGCTCTGCATGAGCTTTCTTTTCAAACAGGTTTATTTTCTCTGTGAAGGATGTCAAACTTTTTCTGTAGCACGCAGCACGCTTCTCTGTTTTCTTTGGCAGTCGTTGTATTAGCTTCGATACATCTGTCGAAACTCTTCAAAAGTTCAGTCTGTTCATCCATTTTCCGGGTCAGAGCTTGCACCGCATATAAAATTGCGGCATTTAGTGGTTCCGTCTTCCATTCCGCTTTGGCCTCTGTTTCTTGGGATTTGGCTCTTTTATCGGCGTGTGTTCTTTGTTCAGTTTGTGTTCTTTTGAAGCACATCTGCACAAACTTCTTAATCAATGTCCATATCGTCACATGCCTCGTGGAGAGCACCCAAGTTGTAGTCGTGGTCAACCATGCTAGCGGTCAAGTTTTCCTCTCGAAAAAAGAAAAAGTTAAAAAAGAAAAAAGCTCAACTGTTTTTGTTTTTATGTTACTGTTTGACACGAAATTAAATAGCTGTTTAGCAGAGGGTTTTTACACTGATATAAATTCACGTTTCAAGGACTGAATAAAGAACCAGGAACCCGGAGTCTGCAAAAGTGCTGCCTCTCACTCCGCCATCTTGAAACCCTTTCTCTCTCCTTGATGTTGCCCTGCACCATTGAGCAGTTTACATAGGAATGCATCGGCGCCATTTTTGGAATCCATCTGTCCATTTTTATAATATTGTCCATTGCCGTGTTCCAATTACCCGTACTTCCATGAGTAATACTTAAAGGAAGTACACTTTCTTGCACTATCCGTACTCACTTGAGTACACTCATATTTTCAGATGTGAGTGCTGTTCCAAATCGAGTAGCTCTGTGGTGCACTTACCGGGAAATGACGATCGAGACACAGCCGCCGCTCGTCACCCGCCAAAAACATCCCGCTTTGAAGTGTGGAATAAAGTACCCTACGTTGTGTTTAAACATTCTTTTTAGTTGTGCAATATGGGTCCGTTAACACGCAACAAATGTGGAGAATGCGCCGACGTCGGTCGACGTTACCTCCTCCTCCTGTCCTGACGGAGACAGACAATGCTAGGGTATAGATATTATTTAAACGTCATGTAGTATGCTTTTTTTTGTCTACCAACGTAGCCCATACAACAGCAGCATTAGACCTGTCATTCAAGTTATTAGTTGGGGGTTTACTTTTGTGATTATAAGTTATT